>SRMA01026627.1:79084-368763 GCA_007224835.1 Danionella cerebrum | reverse complement strand
ATTCACCGTAATGCATGGTGCAACTACAGTGTGAGAGTGCTTTGAACGCTGCTTGCAGTTTTATTAAAATATTTTATTCTATCATAAATCTCTTCTGTTGAGCCTGTGCTCAATGATTTAAAAAAAACAAAAAAAAACTGAATTAAGGTTATTGTCGAGTTTGATTGTGAAA
This sequence comes from Danionella cerebrum, assembly GCA_007224835.1. Classification (NCBI taxonomy): domain Eukaryota; kingdom Metazoa; phylum Chordata; class Actinopteri; order Cypriniformes; family Danionidae; genus Danionella; species Danionella cerebrum. Next base: position 368,591 of record SRMA01026627.1, on the reverse strand, counting down.
CAAACACTTTCTGAGAGATATCTTCATATACACACTTTATATCGATAGAGCATAAATGAACTCTGTATATAAAGAGTAAAGCTCACCTGCTGTACGGGTTCTTTGCTTGGGTTATCTGTTTCCCAAACTAGCGTCATCTCTGGCTTTTTCCCCAGTTTACGATAGCGCACCTCCTTCAGGCCTTCTAAAGACTTTAGGAGAAGGACGTCGTGATTATGTAGAACGTTAAATGTCCTTCCGTACACATGATACACAATGAAGGAGAAACGTACATTACAGTAAATTCGTTTCTGAACTCCAAACTGAAGCACCAAGACGTCGAACGACTGGTCCAGAACTCCCATGACCATTGCTTCGGACTCCAGAGGACCACACTCCTGCACACACAGATGCTTTCAGCACCATTCCTTCAGATCATACTGGAAAGCCTCCACTGCACACCACTTTCCAAAATCAAACGACTAAGGTGCATTTCAGAAACAAACATTCCCAGTTGGTAACCGGATTAATGGGGAGAGATCGAGAACATGACTGTGTGCCATGTAAAGGATAACTGACCAGCGGCGCACTCCACTGGTTTTAGTAGAAGGAAAACTGTTACGCAGCATCGCTTTCATCAAATCATTCTAGACTTTAAGAGCGTGTGTGTGTATCTCCACTCCCTGTCTAACCTTAACCCCATTGATAAGGTCTCCACACTGAAAAAGTTTTTCCAGTCTGTTCTTAGGAGGTAGATAAAACAGGAATTTGAGGCTGTGGCTTTTGATTAAAAAAACAAGGAATACTGGAAAATATAAAAATGAATAAACAGCATTTGGCAGAAAACATTGGCTCCTGATAAAAGAGGAATATGATGTAGGGGAAACCAGAGTAAACCCACTCAAGCACGAGGAGAACATGCAAACTCCTTCTAGGAAGGCGACCGTTGAGCCTCGAAGCAGCAACCTTCTAACTGGAAGGCCACAGTGGTACCCATTGCGCCACCGTGCCGCCTATTTACTTTTCAATAATATATTTAGTTTTTCACTTGAGTATTGAATTAAAACAAGTTTAATAGCACTGGGGCACCACTAAATATAAAAATCATAACTAAAACAAATAAAGAGCAGAATAATGACTAAATTAGCTTCAAAAGTGGGTCATTTAACTAGAACAAGAAAATGATCACTTCAGTGCCAAATATCAAATGTATAAAATCTCAAGGCACTCTCTTTTCAATCAAGGGAAGGTCTGCGACCCTTTCTTACTCTTTTTTTCTGCTCTCACCATCATAACCAGGAATAATTAACCGGAGTCTCTTTGATTGAACATTGCAAATATAGTGTCTGGCACTGCCTTCGTTTCCTAGTTGAATATGTTTCCAGACTTTGTGCATCAGTTGTTTTGCTCGGTAAAAAAATACAATATATTAAAGATTAGTTTATTTCATTATTATTTACGTACAAAACTTCAGGATGATTTACAGACATATTCCAATGTCCCATGATTTTTCCTGATTCCACTTTTTATAAACAACCACACGATCAGATCTGATCGATCGCGACAAGCCTTTCTGCACATCACATGGTCATTATGCAAATGAGGCGATGAAGTCATCAAACGACTTTTGTGTCAGCCAATAGAGACTTTACTTACTGAGAGGTTGTCAACGGTGGATTGTTACCTTCACAAAGACACCGAAGAAGAGATCAGAGCTTAGCTCTTGAACTCTTTTGGACGCCGTCTTCCTGTCGTTGCAGTGGGACGCCTGTGCGTGCACTTCCTCTCCAGAGAGCCGGAGCCGCCGCCCACATCCTGTCACGGAACAAAAACCATTTCATTATTTAGGAACAAACGAAGAAAGACACAAAGCAATGTTTGCATGAAACACATAACCGTCAGTCACAGTATTTTATTTAGCACTACACCAGAGCTTTTAGACGTCAGAAAACGACAACAAATGACGACACCCCGCTACATTTATCAGAAAATCTTTAGTTTCCTTTCAGAATCAATATTTTCTATGAGATACTAATACTCCCAAACGTGTGGTATTGATGGCAAACACGATTTGTTTACAAACAGTGAAGTTACGGTGAGAATGTGCATTACTTTTTGCTTCATAAACACATTTGAAGCTTTATCTATATACAATGTTATAGCAGACATTTCTTACCCAAGGTCCTGGAGCCCTACATGAATATACAAAAATGTTTCTGAACGGAAATGCAAATATAACATTTAGCTAAAATATATGAAGACGGAACCCAAAATAAAAAAAGGATATCTGCTGGAACTCCAGTTTTTCGAAATCCAGATCGTGACCCTTCCAGGGAATAATAATTATCTTGTGAATCACAAAGAAAATAAAACCTTTTCAGTTTTGACAACAAATCCTGCTCATTTCTCGTGGTGTGATCTTTTCTTCCCAGTAAAACAGCATTTGCTAAGCAATCTGCAGAAACTCACCGAGCGAGGCAGCCAGCAGACGATGAACGATCACATCAGCGTAGCGTCGAATGGGTGAAGTAAAGTGTGTGTAGAGCGGCACGTTTAGAGCATAGTGGTGGAACGACTTCTCATCGTTCAGAGCTCCAGCACAGAAATACACAGCCATCTACAGACAAGATGAAAGCACAAGATGCTCAAACACAAATTAAATGACCCTTATGCTCTAAATGTTCCACACAGACAGGATTCGATGAACCAGGAAAGATCCCTTCACTCCAAGAATCAGGGAAACTATAGCATCGTCCTCAACAGTCAACACAGAGATCTCAAAAATATTTAAAAAAAAAGCAAAAATTCAAAGAAACAGAATTTTTTTTTGCATTTTTTAAAACCAACAAAAATATCGAAATGAATCTTAACAATAGCCATGTTTCTATTGAAAGATGATAATTAAATTTATGCCCAAAACTGGAATATCCCATTAAATATTTCACTCCGGCGAGTCGAAGAGAACAAAATCATCACTTCCTGATAAATTGGTGGCAAATATGACAAGAAAAAGACAAGTTATTTAGGAGAAGGACTTTTTTCATTTATAATAACTAGGCGAAACGCATTATGTTCAGTCATGTGATCTTGCTTTTGGAGGCAGAGACTGTGAACGCCTTCGCTCGAGACAGTTCTGGGAGGTGACGTTCCCGAACCCCTTTGACGACGGACTTTAGGACTTTTAAAATGACCAAAACAACATTTCCGATATTACGCAGTGAAATCACTCCGTTGTTTAGTCCATTAATGCCGCCCCTTCACCGCCAGTTCCGACAGAAAACACATTTAATTGCATTAGGATTTATTCTTTGAATGTGTTTCCATCAAAGTTTACGCAATTTTTTTCTTATCGGATAAAAGTTTATCCTACATTTTTACAATTTATGTGCATCTTGCCCTGGCTCATGAGCAAAAGCATGAGATACAGATGGGATGCGGAGATCAGAGTAGAGCTGCTTCTCCTTCACATCGAGAGGAGCCAGCTGATACGTCTCATGACTCCTCTAGACTCCTTCCAAGGAAGTTGTTCCAGGTACTTGAAGGAGGTTTTGGAGAAGACCAACAATGCTGGTCTGGCAACACGTGGAATTCATCCCGCTGAAGGAAATCTGGACTATGTAACCAGGGCATCATCAAACCAAGAGCACAACTTAATTTAAATCTATTTTGTCTAAGAGCTTGGTTTAATGTAAAGCTTTAAAGGTCAATACAAGGCAGGAATCCTAGGAAAGAAAGAGGGTGTTACCTGCATTGGTCTGGAGCACATGTGAGTGACCACTTCCTTTCTGGCCCCTGTGTATTCATCACGACCAAGATTCTCATTCAGACTCCTCTGATCGAACAGAAAAACTGGTTAGAATTGATAAACGAACAATGGATTTCCTGAGATCGCAGAAAAAACCGCGGAAGATGTATTAGCATGGGTGACCGAGGTGCACCAACCTTGATCTGAGCACGTCACTTATTAGTTTGATTACACGACAGAGCGCCCTCATCTGTGTACTGCTGAGTGCTCTTATAATGTTTAAAACATTACTTCGAGATAAAAACCTGCTCCGTAGGTTAGTCGATTTTGAAATGTAATTAAAATCCAATTTTTCTTTTTGAGGAATTCAAACAGATTAACGGCAATATTTCCTCGTAGTGCAAACGCTCGGTCTCCTGTCGCAGGGTTTCTGCAGATTACACGTTTTAAGACCATATTTAAGACCTATATCATACTTATGTTTATCGGAAAAAAAACACCATAAATTTACTAGAAAATAGATATCAGTGTAAAAAAAATGGCAGCAGTCTTTGTTAAACAACCAAATGTGTCACAGTGCATGCTGGGAAATGAGTCTTAAGCACACTCGATCTGAAGTGTTTCTGAGTTATTTAAGAACAGCAAATTGAATTAAATTCTAGAATTTTTTAAGGACTCTTTTTAAGACCCTGCAGAAACCCTGCGCTTTCCCTCCACTTGACGTTTTGTGAATTTCCACACGTCGTCACCTATGAGCAATTAACAACTGGAAACGGAACATCTCAATTCCCTTTCTGGTTTGTCAGTAGACTAAATTCAGATCAGGCTCTGAGACGTAGATTTAAGAAACTGCTACATCACAATAAAAATATCGGCCCGATCGAGCTTTAAAGGAATATATTTATAATGTTCATATTGTTGCAGAAATTCATTCAACTTGACCAAAATAACAATCTTGAGATTTTTAGCTTAAAACTGGAATCAATGTTCATCTTACGGAGGATTGTGGGTAATAGTAGCCATCAATCGGCAATTCACAATCTAACTGGAAACAGTAAACCATCCGGGGATCACTGGGGATCATCTTTTTGCACACATCAAAGTTTCCCATTTCTTTTTTGCCACATTCTACGGTTATTCAAAGCTCAAACAGGGTTATTCGAGAGTCAAACATATGCTTTTGTCATCCGACAATGAGGGAAGATGCTTAAGAGCATCTGTAAACCTTTTCAAATCATTGTGTTTAAAGAAATAGTGCAAATTTGAACCAAAAATGAACAATTTCTCTTTTACTTGTGGAGGACGATGGACAAGAAGAGGAAGAAGCTGATATAATCTGTGCTGTTGTGCTCCTGTACAAACGAGGAGCTATTACAAAAAGCAGAGTGTCAGACACCCACATGTAGAGCTTTAGAAGAAGAGAAGTCGATGTCGAGTCCCATCTGATCAAAGAACTCCTGCAGGTCATCCACCATTTTGGTCTGGGGCGGAGGATGTCTTCGCAGTAGTGCCAGCTCTGGGAACGTGCGGTAGATCTGATGGCCCACCGCCATGTTCGCCAGCAACATGAACTCCTCCACCAGTCTGTGTGACAGAGGGTTTGAGAATGGTTACTGGGCTCACAGCTTTATGTGATAATCCCATTTCATGTTCAACAAAGGTGCAGAGAACGCCATCTAGATGCTGAAAAAGAGTTCACAGCATCCAGAACCAGCAACTTTAAAAATCCGTCAAACTGCCTTCACTAATGCAGAGGTGATGCCGCATCTCTGGTTTGAGTAATTAAACATTAATTATTCACGGTGGCTCTTCGGAACTTGAAAAAGTGTACTGTTAAGCCATCGGAGGAGTCATGGACTGAGAAGTTAGATGTATTGACCCAAGCACTGGTGGAACAATGGAGCTACGGTCAAAGTTTCAGGACTCCAAGTGCTCCTCTAACTTTTATTACAGCAAGAGACAGTGTGCCAACCTCCAGATTCCACTCACGGACACCTGGCCCAACCCAAATGTCCACCTTCACCACAGTTAATGCTATACGCCAAATAAAGGGACGGACACAGCTAACTACACCGGAGTCGTGAGGATTAAAGGGGTCGCTCTGTTCCAGGATGTACAGCTAGGAAACAACCGTTCTACCCACAATCTGTTCTGAAAAGAGTGAAATTCATTTTAAAAAGGAGCGAGCCAGTGTTTGGAAGAGCACATCTGTACAGATTACATAGGTGACAATGTTTTGATTCCTTGGTCATTTCTCTAAAATTATGACATAAAATGACATAAAAGCATTTGTTCCACTCAAAGTTAGCGTTTAAGTCAAGCCATTTATTATCAAACAACTGTGATTAATAAATCATGATGACAATAGAAACTTTCCAAATGACCCTTGCATCTTTCATCCTGTGATGCACTGACATTTCTGAATTCTGACCGATGGGGAAAGATCTACCAGAAAATCTACCAGATCTACCTCCAAGGAACTTGGAATGCCAATCAGCAGTGTTCAAACTCTGATGAACAAGTGGAAAGTGAGGGATTCTGGTGAAAGTAAGAAACATTTCTGCTACAACTGCCAGGACTTTCTGAAAAATGTGGTGTGGCTGTTTCAAGGAGCACAACAAGGAGATACTTGAAGAAAACTGGAATGCAATTACCAGAAGAAAGCCATTTCTCAGCCCGAACAAAGCAGAGAAGTTCCAAACTTCTGGAACAAAGTTATTTTGGAACAATGGGAGCAAAATCTAATTTTGTGGCCACAAATAAATGTAAATGTCATCGAAGGATACACAAGTCCAAGTCCACTTGTCATTGGTTCCATCTGAACAAAGTGAAGGTTCTGGGGTGACCATCTCATGCTCCTGACCTCAATATCATTGAACCACTCTGAGGAGATTTCAAACGTGCCATTCATGCAAGAATTTACAAGAGTTGGCGGCTTTTTGCCCAGAAGAATGGGCTGCTTTACCAATAAAGAAAGATAAAGAAGGAACAAAGAAACAAGAAACTTCAGACTGTCATTGACGTTAAACGGGGAATACAAAATACTAACCTCTTAAGCCCTGAGGCCTATTTTCCGAAAATCCTATACTTTTACTTTTTAAGGCATTTCTCAGCTTTTACAAGGCCTAAACTGCAAATCTTGGTAGCAAAATGAAGATAGGTTCTTGGGGAGTGGTGTGGATGAGTTAATTTGACAGTCAAGAACACTGGGTAAGAGTAATTGATGTTGGAATGGCCAAAAAATGAACTCCGCCTAAAAAAAAACTACATGTTTCCTCTAATATCTCCTTATTTTACTTATAACGAAGCAAATAAACACAATCAATTGTAACCACTACATGTCAAGGACATCTGTAGCAAGTTTGGTGTTCATACTACAAGAAACTAATATTCTGTAAAGGTTTTGATTGAACAAAGTTCAGGCGTAATCCATGTTGGCACAGTTTGGCACAATTTGGCACAATAATTGAAATATGGAAAAAATCTTGTCCAAAGCTTCAGCTACGTTCATAGTCTTCTTTTCTTGCTTATGGGACATGATTTCAGCAAAAAAAACTCATAAAGAAACGCTGTAAAAGGGAGGTGGAAGCTCATTTACGCCATCTTGCTGCGCTTTTGGGAACGTTTCACTCACAAACGCTTTGACGCCGAGCTTCTGCGTGTCCCTACCCCCCCGACCATCTGTCCAATCCGGGAGCTCTATATATCGCTGGAAAGCTCTGATTCTATGCAAGCCAATGAGATCAACCATTTTGAGACTGACGGGATCGCTAACGCATCACACGACGCGCAGCGTGGAGAGACCACCTCTTACGCACGGGGAGTCATTCCATATTTGGTGACGTCATGAGGCCACGGAGCAACACAAAAAATACAAAATGGAGTTTTCGCGAAGCTATCGACCGGACATAACAACAAACGGACTTTTATCGCTATGGAAATAACTTTTTGTTGAAAAAAACGGCAAAGGTAAGACAAGATTTACATGCTTGCTTGGTTTTTGCTGGCGTTTTTTCGGGGAACTTTCGCTTCCTGCTCTGAAATACTTCATGCAATGTTAATGAGTTGCATATCACTGGATTCAGCTGGTTGTTAGCTTTCATTTGATGCCATGGTTTTGGTGTTTCCGTTTATATTGTGCACATAAACAAAAACGTGGTCATGAATTATACTCCGGACATGTTGTTGTTTATTTGCATGGCGTTCGAGCTGTGGTTAACGGATATGAAATTGAATTAGATACGTTTTTAGAGGAGTTTCCGCTGAACACAACAGTATTTAATATGTGTGGGTTATTCTCAGGGTTAGTGAGCTATGAGTGAAAATGTAACGCACAAGGGGGCAAGTCCCCGGTACCGGGGACTCTCGGGCTTAAGAGGTTAAGAGCTGTGTAAACTTTTTATCGTCTCTTATTCTGTCTTTTCCTTTTTTTGAAGCTAAAAAAAAGGTGTAATGTGAAACAGTATTTAGCCTCTGAGATCTTATTTCTCTGGAACAACCAGCTCGATGCTTCAAAACCTTATACTTTCATTTCAATGTCAAGATTTAAACAGTCAGCCCAAATAGAAAAGTAGCCGCCCCGCCCACTTCTGGCAAAACAGTTTATTTAAAGAATCAATATGTTAATATAAATCTCAATATCCAAATAATTGGACTTCCATGAACTGTTCGAGAAATAAAGCAGGTTCATGGCTCCACGGAGATGTTTTTTCTTTTAGTATTCGGAAGCTTACTTGTTGCTGTCGCGGTACTGATAGACGTAACAGCCCTGCGGCATGCCAGACTCCTTGTCAAGGGTGAATGACAGCTTAAGCTGAAAAGAGGAAAGAACAAAGAAAAATTAAACCTTTCGATCATCAAATTATTTCATTTGTCTTGATTAAGTGATTCTCAAACAACTCTTTAAAGTTTAATAATACATCAAACCACACAAAATAGTGAATTTATTAAATCAACAACCAAACATTATTTACAACGCGACTGTTTAAGCGCAGGAAAATATTTCTATTTTGGGAGGCAGTTTCCATATTTTCAATTAGGGCTGCAACAACTAATCAATAAAATTGATAATAATTGCTAATAAATTTCGCCATCAATGAATGGCGTTATTGATTAGTGGGGGGCTCCTATCATTAAGCATCACGATTCACAAGATGTTGGAACACACACAGATATACAGCGGCTCGCGGAAAGGAGGTTACAGAAGCGTCTGCACGAAAAAGCCTGTGAAGCGCCTCTAACACAACGCAAGACGAACTTTCATGGCACGGAAGTACCCCAGTGAGTCATGCATGAACACTTACAAAGAAAACGTTACGGAAGGCGAAACATAAACTCTATCTCTTCAGCGTGTAAACCTTGTATAGCTTAAGTGCTTTTGTTGAAACAGCTTGCTAGCTTCGAGACAGTCACGCTAGATCTGTTCTCTCGCAACCTCGCTAGCATTACATTACGTAATCCCCTCAGGAGCAAAAGCGATGAAATAAATAGCGCTACTTTAGATGAGCTTTAATCAAATTCTGCGAATAACAGTACATTTGTGCACCAATGCATTCTTTCCTTTCATTTTACATCAAGAATACTACTTTTTATTTATTTACTTTAACAAAGTTAACTAGCAAATTTGTTTTTATAATTTATTAAGAATAATTTAATGCAGTTTTACGTATAATTATTATTTTAATGTTTATGTTTTAACAACTTAATATGTCGGTGTATTTTTAAAACTATATAAATTAAAATGAAATCTTCTATGTAAATTTTAAAATTGTGTTTTTGTCTCAATTGCATAACATCAAAACTACAACAATTGTCTTTGTTTTTTTTTTATATATTTTGGAAATTTAGAAAAGTTTACTGTTCAGAAACAAACTTTGTAAATTTTTTTTAAACTTAATAACATTATTGCATTTTAAAAGTTGACTTTTATACATAAAAAATAAAATAAAATAAGTAAAATCGCCCAGCTAATCGATTATCGAAATAAAAGTTCTGTGCAGCCCTGCTTTCACCACGCCCTTCATTCTGTCAGTCTGACCTGGTCGAGTCGCAGAGCTCCGTCCTGGAAGCGCTGGCCTCGTAATTGTTTGGCGATGCGGTGCAAGTTGAGCACGGCCTCTTGAATCTCCTGGATACTGTGGCTCGGGGCGCAGACGGGGAGTTCTTCAGCACTGAAGCGTTTCTCTGGAGCTTCAATCATGCTCTGAGCGTGGTCATAGCTGAGCTTGATGCAGGAACAGATGACCGTTCGGCCGAACCACTCGCTCAGTATCTGGAGAGCACAGGACGCATTCCTAATTACCCAAATTCAGGAACGCTCCTCTGTTCACCAGACTCTTCTATTGAAAAGGATGAGTTAAAAAGGATGAAAAAAATGAAATAAATTGTAAATTCTCACTTTTCCCTCTGGAGACAGTGTCCAGATTACGGAGAAGGTCAGCCGGTCAGTCAGAGGGTTCAAGCTGCAGAGCTCCTCACACAGAAGACGAGGCAACATGGGGATCACCTGCACACAAGCAAAACCATCAAAAGTGATCCGGTCCCCGCGGGTTCGACAGATCCAGAGCTGCTCAACCTGATTCTGAAGAGTATGCGCCAAAATTGGAGTTGGGTGCTTTTAACATTGTTTCCACAGAATGAAACATGTACCAGAAAAGAATGTTTTATTCCGTGTATACCGCGAAATGTAAACAAGTGGGCATGGTCAACTCCCGTGCAGCATGCGTGAGGCTGCAACTGGTCAAACCGTCAAATGCAAGACTGAATGTTATGCTGGGAATTTCTAAAAACATTGAAAAGGAGAATCGAAACAGATGATGAGCGCATCCATAGGAACATCCTAAGGAATTTTAGGAAGTCGTCATTTATTTTATGACCCTTTTCTTAAAATTTCAAGCGTATTTTTGTACAACTACCTATATCTTGAAAGATTAAATAATATATTGTTTCCGTGGAACAGGCGGCTAATAACGATGGCTTTCAAATCATCAGTGTGCAGCATTTCGCAAGCAAGGAACCATATCCTGAACTACTGAAATGCCACAGCTTCTGTAATCTCTTGCCATCGGGCGGTTTCCAGTTAAACGGAATGACGTTGGAAGATGCCTCTGCTGGTTTGTCGGTTCACTTGTATCTGTGCTGGCGCTATTTTAATTCTGATCATTCTTCCCACTCATCTCACAGATTTTACGAATGTTCTCACCACCAAACCAATTCCAATCGACCAAAATGTTAATACTTTTCTCTGGCGAAACATCGTCCCGTTAAGACGTTTTTTTTAGATTAATTCAAATTTGCATTATAAGTGGCCAATAGTTTTTGTTGGTTCATGGTACACGCATGGCTGTGGGCACAGACTGGTTCACTTCTTGACTATTTTTTGAATAGTTGACAGATACTCAGTGTGTTTGGTTTCGGAGAAACCCTGTTCCAAAGTCGGCCTCCCTTTACTCCTGTCTATCCAGTCCTTGATATCAGACATGACTCGCAAATGTTGTGCTTTTAGTCAATGCAAATACGAAAGTATGGTTCTCAATTCTGCAGCAAAACAATTAACGGCAATCATTTCATCAACGGTAGTAAACTGGTTGAAATTAAACGTGACATTGGTTCATTACCTGTGAAACACCATCCTTCACTCGGAAGCCCACACACTCAGTGAGTGAAGTAAACGTGAGAAAACGCAATCAGTGTTTTTATGCACGCACATTTTTATTCAAATCAGCTTCTTGCCATCTCATTATTCACTGCTGACAGCTGTGTGAAAGCACCTGCTGAGTCTCAGGGGTGTTGTGACTCCTTAAGGTTATTAAGTGTAGTCTTCTTTTATTCATATTTGCATTAAACATTTCTTTAAACGCAACAAAGCCAAAGTTTGATTTGTAATTGAGCTCTTTAACCTTCCTCCAGCTCACCCTTCGCGGTTTCCCCAGAGCAGAAAATCTACAAAAACACCCAAATGTTGAGGAACGTGAGGAGCTTTGTACCTTTTGGACCAGGTAGACACTCGTGGCTCGTTGACCGGCTAAATGATCCAGTGCGTTTCCCTCCTCCAAAAAGAAACTCACATCGGCTATATGAACGCCTACTTCAAAATTTCCTACAAGACGAGATACAAAGCAAGCGGTTAAATCAGAGATGGTTTTCCTTTGTATGTGTAGTAAACTTACCGTCTGGGAGCTGTTTGCAGGACAAAGCATCGTCCAAATCTCTTGCTGTCGCCGGGTCGATGGTAAAAATGCACTCGTTCCTGAGCCACAAACACAGCATCGAATTTCAAAATGATTTAAATAAAAAGGATTGAGAGAAATTCCTGGTGGTATTTAAATTTTTAAAGATGGCATTTCCACTGTAATAAGCCTTCAGACACTGCCTCAGAAGCTGTGTCTCTTCACAGACTTGCATTTTGAAAACGTTACAGAGCTTGTAAAGAATTAAAGTAGCTCCGCTGAGGTCTTTGAAGCAAGACGGGGAAAACAAAACTAGCAGAGGTTACCTGAGATCTCTTCTTTTGGAAAGCTCATGAGGCGGGATGCTCCAAGGCAGGTTTTGAGGAAGACAACGCAAGACATCCTCCTGAAACTCAGAGAAGTCCACACCGTACTCCATGAGGATGCCTTCGGTTTCTGGCTCTATCTGTCCTGCTTGCCCCAGAGATTTAACAAGCCGTCTGGGACAAAAGCACAGCATTAGGAAAACAAATATAAATAACACTGTTCAACACCATTCACACATCGAAACCTAGCATTTAGATGCTCAAAATATTCGACAAACTCATCTGCAAAGAACAATATTTTAGAACATGTCAAACACAAGATTTCTGAAGCACATCCGGCTCGAAGTATCATTAAATCTGGCCCTCGGCTTATTGTTGTTATCAGTGGACCACTGAATCATGGAATGTGTTTGTCATCAGGGCTTCATGTTGAGAAATCACTGCAATTAACTAAACATGGATCTGTATGAGATTCCCAACCGATTCACAGCAACAATGTATGAATTCTTATAATTTTTTATTCAACAGGATTTTAGAGAGTGAGAAAATGCCTGAGGAATGGAGGAGAAGTGTCCTAGTGCCAATCTTTAAGAACATCATCTTTAAGGTGATGTGCAGAGTTGTAACAACTACAGAGGCATAAAGTTGATGAGCCACACAGTGAAACTCTGGGAAAGAGTAGTGGAAGCTAGGTTAAGAAGGGAAGTGGATATTTGTGAGCAGCAGTATGGCTTCATGCCCAGAAAGAGCACTACTGATGCAATTTTTTTGCTCTGAGAATGTTAATGGAGAAGTACAGAGATGGTCAGAAGGAGCTGCACTGCGTCTTTGTGGATTTAGAAAAAGTGTATGACAGGGTGCCGAGAGAGGAGCTATGGTCCTGTATGAGGACTTCAGGAGTGGCAGAGAAGTATGTCAGAGTAGTTCAGGATATGTATGAGAGAAGTAAGACAGCAGTTAGATGTGCTGTAGGTCAGACAAAGGAGTTCAAGGTGGAGGTGGGGCTACATCAAGGATCAGCTTTGAGTCCCTTCTTATTTGCTATGGTGATGGACAGGTTGACAGATGAGGTCAGGCAGGAATCTCCGTGGACAATGATGTTTGCAGATGACGTGATCTGTAGTGAGAGCAGAGAGCAGGTGGAGGAACACCTGGAAAGTTGGAGGTCAGCTCTAGAAAGAAGACGAATGAAAGTCAGTCGCAGTAAGACAGAATACATGTGTTTGAATGAGAGGGAGGGAAATAGAACAGCGAGGTTACAGGGGGCTGAGGTCAAGAAGGTGCAGGAGTTTAGGTACTTGGGGTCAACAGTCCAGTGCGACGGGGATTGTGGAAAAGAAGTGAAGAGACGAGTGTAGGCAGGTTGGAGTGGGTGTAGAAAAGTGTCAGGGGTGTTGTGTGACAGAAGAGTGTCAGCAAGAATCAGAGGAAAGGTGTACAGAACAGTAGTGAGAGCAGGTATGATGTATGAGTTAGAGACTGCAGTGAGGAAGAGACAAGAGGCAGAGATGGAGGTAGCAGAGATGAGGATGTTGAGGTTCAGTTTAGGAGTGACAAGGATGGACAAGACTAGGAAAGAGCATATCAGAGGGACAGCTCAGGTTGGTTGTCGAGATTGAGATGGTTTGGACATGTGCAGAGGAGTGGCTATATTGGTAGTAGGATGTTGGAGATGAAGCTGCCAGGCGAGATATATGGATGTGCTGAAAGAGGACATGAAGTTAGTTGGTGCAAGAGTAGAGAATACTGAGGACAGAGTAAGATGGAAACGAATGATTCGCTGTGGCGACCCCTAATCTGGGAACAGTCGAAAGGAAAAGAAGAAGATTGTTCCTGTGCAGCACTTTAGGAACTTATTTATTTATCAAATGTGCTGTACAAATAAAGTGGCTTGGAGAAATTGAAAAAAAAAAAAAAAAAAAAAAAACGTTTTTTTTTTCTCTCTTGCTCTCGGCGGCCGCTTCTTTCTCCTCTCCCTTATCTTTTTTTTTACCCACTGGCACTCTGTGTCACTATCCTGCTATTCAAATAAAAGGAACTATGGATCTGATCAACTGGTCTCTGAATGCGGTTGACACCATCTTATCAACAAGGAGCAGGGGTTCGGGGGAGCCCACCTGTCCTGCAGGAACTTCCACTGCTGGCTACACGATGGACTCCTGGGCGAAGTAAAGGATAGTGAGAAATTGCAGTTTGTGACCTAAATTAACTTCTCTTCCATCTGGCTTTCCCTTATCTCCTCTGGCGAGGGCGTGATAAGGAGACTCTCTTCATTCCTCGCTCTCTCTCTCTCAAAACACCTCCACAAGTTTCTCTCAACCGCTGTAATCTGAACAGGCCATGAGTACAGCGCCGTTAATGGCAGCAGGAAAATGTCGACAGCTGACTGCAGCGGTCCCACCACTTTCCTTGACCCTACCCCATGCTGCAATGTTTTTCATGTACTATGTCTATATGTGCTTGGTTGCAATAGCTTTTTTTACCTGCTCCACACTACCCTTTTGAAGGACAGTGCGGAAAAGGCTCTTTTTGAGCTACCATACCTAATGTTTACCCATTTCTCTGTTTCTTTCTCAAACACTACCTCTCAACACTGGCCTGTCCCCATCCTGTCTATTTCTGTGGCCAGAAGGGTCCAATTTACTGCATGTAAAAGTGTATGTGACAAATAAAGGTGTGATTGATTGATTGATTGACTGAGTGATTGATTGAATGACATAGATTTGACAGTCAAAACTGCCAAAAAAACTCTTCTCTCTCATCTTTCCTTTTCTTCAAGATGGTCAAGGACATTGTTGGAGACAAAACAACTTCCCCCGGAGAACAAGATAACAAGAAACTCCCTGTGTGAACGGGTTGGACCAGCACTTTTTACCCCTCCCTTTTTGCAATGCTATGTCTAAGTCTGATGTAAATGATGTGCTGGTTTTGTTTAAGCAATTCTGTGCCGTCTTTCCCCGTATCTGTTTTGGTTGGAGGGGAACCATCTCGCTGCATGTTAAAGTTTTTAACTTTCTTTTTAACGGTCTGACCCTTTTTAACGGTTCTTTTTGTCTCACCCTTGAGCAAAGCTATTGTCTTGAGGCCAGTGTGTTATCCGGCAGATGAAGAGAGTGTTTTCGTAATCTCCAGGTCTCAAGCTGAAGTCTGCAGGACAGTCAGCGAGAGGCACATTGACCCTCGGGACCCGATGGTCCACCGGAGAGAACATAGCAAAACTCTTGTTGGGGAGAAACTTGATAAAGCCTGAGGCTGCCCTGGAGTGCTTCCCTTCAACGATAAACACAACCTGAAATACAACAAAGAGAGAGAGATTGTTGTACATACACAAAAACTGTCCATCCATAGGAAGAGGAGAGCATGAAACACTGCTCATGAGTGTTGTGCTTTAGAGAGCAGCTTAAAATGAACCAGGAAAACAAACACAGAGATGCATATGGAAATTTATAATAGCTGGCAGACTTATCAAGCTCAATTTTTAGAGGTTAATTTGATTTTATTTTTTTGGTTACTTTTCTTGTGTGAGGACCCAGTAACCAAACCGTCTGTGCAAACTGTTTCGCAAGGGTCACGTCAATATTTTAGTATACAGAGTGAGGAATACCCCATTTAAAAATAAAATTGCTAAAATCTGAGTGTCCACATTTGTAAACTGAATGGAATTATTGCCTCACCTTCAGAAGAACAAGCACAGTCTTTTGATGCTCAAGAGATAAATGTTTAAAGAGCAGTTACTGTTTTACTATAAAGTGAGTTACCTTTGCAGTCCTTTGCATCGTCCGCTCTGTACTGCATGCGTTTGCAGATCCATCAGACGGTGCTAAACCAGGAGTTAAGGGGAAAAAAATCATTAATAAGCATCATGTATTTGTATTTTCTGAGCCCCCAAACAGTGTGTAGAAAAGTTTCGCAGCGTAATACAAGCAACTAATCACTAAGTGCAATGCAAAGCGTTGAGTTGTAGTGAGGCACAGCCTTCTCTCTAGTGTGATGAAATGCTCATCTCCATCTGGCTATCTCAGGGGTGCCAAACTCATTTTCACCGAGGGCCACATTAGCATAATGGCTGTACTCAAAGGGCCAGATGTAACTTATAAATGTAAAACAATGTAATCGAATGTAATGTAAAATAAATGTAACTACTCCTTAATGTTAAATAACTCTTTATTTATAACTTATTCAAGTAACAATTCAGTTGCATAAAAACAATTGTATGCTTGTTGTTCTAATATAAATACTTTTGATTTTTGTCAGCTTATGAAAACCCACATGACTCCATTAATGAAGGACCAAACTGTCCAAGTGAATAAAGAAAAATAGCATGAAACTGAACTGCAAAGAACATGCGACACATGTAGCAATTTACAAAAAAAAAGGCTGCACACGGCCTTGCATCCAACTAAGTCTTTGATGAGGAGACGCTGCCTGTCCTTGAACACACTAAGTGGATTCTCTCTTTATCGATTGATCATGTTCTGAAAATGATAAACACAAAACAAAATACAAGCACAATCATTGCTGTCACACATATCAGCTCGGAGTATGGCAGCAAGCCAGCAGATGGCATTTATCTGAGCTCACTGGTGAAATTTGTTTAGCGAAAAAACCCCAAAACAAAACAAAAAAGCGCTCACAGACTGAAGACGATGCATATCAATCATCATATTTTATCATGAGGCTCAAGAAACAGATCACAGATAAACTATTAGCTCCACCCCTTTCACATCCTGAAATTTATTTTAGCGTGAGAAATCGGAGGTGTGGCGTGAGAGATCACTCAAATCCGAGAGTCTTATGTTCAATGTGTGAGAGCTGGCAGCTCTGCAGTTTCACTCGTGAGTATGGGGATGCGGAAACACCGTTGCAGCTCCCAAAGGCATTGAGGCAAATGTAGTTTTTTTTTATTTTTTATTTTTATTTTTAGACACTCAAAACTTTTAAGCTCTCGCGGGCTACATTAGATTACATGGCCGGTCACATCTGGCCCGCAGGCCTTGAGTTTGACACATGTGGGCTATCTGATAAAAAAATTTGTCTTGTCTGAGAGCAGATAATTTCATCAGATGAACTCGACAACTTTTTTGTTTATAGATTTTACTGTCAGTTGCTTTTTTGTTTGTGTGTGTGGTTTTAGACCGTCAAGTGTGTGGTTTCTACGCCCACGTCCAGCCTCTGTGGATCTTTTGCCCATTTTCGATTACCAGGATGTAACGCACTTTCACGAAGTTGAATGCTGGCGACGTCCACATTTCACTTTTCCAGAAACCAATGGGTGACTTCACTGACACTTCATCCATGTTATATACAGACAGTTGTTCCTGGCTTCAGGACCCCTAGGTGCCTGTAACTTTTGCCTGCTTTAAATCTCTCTCTGCGCTAATCCGCTCGCTGCTGAAGAAGCTCATGCTCACCTTGCTACAATTATATTTTTTTTGTTAAAACAAAAAACAAAGCCATCAGAATCGAACCAAACCGAAAACCATGGTTAAAAACCACTGTACATACCGAACCGTGAGCTTTGCGTATCGTTTTAACCCTAGTGTCTATTTAATTTTTTTCCTTTTTCTTTTTTGCAAAGATGCAAGCCCAAAGATCATGGCAGCAGGTAAAAACTAATGAAACACACACCCTCTGCGCTACAGTAACAGAACGTGACTTCACAGGGTCACATTTTGCATCTGCGGTCAAAGAAGCTTACAAATGTAAGCTATTCTTTCCACGTAGAACCTGTATCCTCGTGTAAATACATGCTGTGAAAAGCTAAGGGATTTTATCTGTCCCAAAGCCTCTTTCCACAAAAAGTGCTCGTCTAACAATCCACAGGGTTGGGAAGAAAGGGTGAAGCTGACAAGTTACCAACACTGTTGTGTTACGCAACTTAAAAGTTTCTTTTATAACCACTGATTGGACATGTAGTTAACCTGCACTGGAGCAGGTTAACTGCATGGCGCAAGTAACCAGGGTAACAAAGATTAATTAAACCTTAGATCTTTTCAGTGTACCCAAAAGCAAACTAGTGCAAACTAGTTCTAAACTTAGCTAGCTAGCCAGTGAACAAAATTAAACAAACTAGAGGTGTGAAAACATCCGTAGACTGCGTCCTTAGTTTATGTGCCTGGAGCTTCTAAGGTTACAGAAAACTTCACATAATGCTCTTCAATTTATTACCAAGTTCCCAACGCTCCATGTACCATGTGACCAGATGTGACCAGTTGTAAATCCACAGAAATTACTATTATCAACACACTCCCTCTGGATGATCTTTATGTTTCACAAGTGTGCCCTCTAGTGGCAAAAACATAAATAATGTTTATTTGGGGCAACAATTAATGGCAGTTAACAGGAAAATGTAGAACTAGTACCAATATACGGCTTTTGGGCTAAAAAAAACATTAAGTGAAGGGTTACCATAACATTTCAACCTGAAAGAAAAGGCTCTTACCTTTCTCATTGAGACTGACATTCTTCATTCTGCCGACAACCTCATCATCGCCATCGTACTGAGCCTCCACCATCACATCAGGAGTTGCTGGAACATTCAGTCTACGTGTAGTCTTCTCATTAACATCTCCATTCACTTCCTGTGCAGACAGAGCAGAACCAGTGCTTAATTTTTGCCAGAGCTTATGTAAAATCTAATTAAATCAGTGTTTATTTCTATTTGAAGTGATGCTTGAGGGTCTATTTTATTTTGTGATGTGAGCTCTGCCTCAGCCCTGGCCCCACAAAGAGCTACCCGACGGGTCAGTACGCCCCCGTGAGAATTCACTTTATTTTGCTAATTCTAACGAAAATACATGTAACTAATAACTAAGTAATGTGTTACTAACCAACACAGTCTAGGAGATTGATTCAAGTAAGAGTGGTGAAAAAAAAAGTAAAATAAAGGCAAGTTAAGTAATGAAAACCATATCATGAAGTGTCTTGACTCACAGGTGGTGAGTTTTATGTTATTGTTTTGGCCAATATTGAATTCGTAAAAAGGAATACATAATTGAGAGTGAAGGCTGTAGATGTTTTCAGACTTTACAGCAAAATAGTGACTTTTGACAGCTTCCATGAGCACACAGTGCACCAAAGTCTGGAGATGAACAGATAAAATATCTAGGAGGAGTTTGTTAAAGTACATCAGGAGCAAAAGTGGCCATTTTAGAGGTTTTTGTAAAAATAAACATATTCCTGTCGATTTTAGAAGCACATATCATTTATATTAGTGTTGGTACCCTACATGTGTGCCTACATTTAATTCCTCTACGAAAAACTGTTTTATAACAAAATGCAATCATGGTAAATGTTCACCAGCTTTGACGTGTGACCTTCAGTGACTTTTCGAGCACGTTTACACCCTCAAAAATGTGCGACGGCCACAAAACAAAACTCAAAGTATCCTCCTTTGGTGCTTGAGCGGACATTCACAGTTCAGAAACGATTTGATATTTCCTGTAATTATTAGGTTTTTTTTCACCAAATCCTCCTTCATTACAAACTCAGCCTTACCAGAGATGCTGAGAACGGGAGAGGTTTCACCACAACAACGTCGCCATTCAGAGCCCGGTTACGTGCGGAGATGCCATCCAGGAACAAATCAGCAGACCCGTCCTGCAGATGGACAATAGACCTGATAAATCTGTTACCTGCTTAAAATAACAATATGATCTTAATCCAGTCCATGTTCCATCTATGCTAAAAGTAAAGTAGTACCACATGAGCGTGCCGTCAGATTACTATTTTAATATTATGTTGCTAGTAACATGTTTCTTGTATGCGGTTGCCAGCTCATCAGCTCGTCACCAGCACAAACAATAAAAGCATTTACACCCCAATGCGTTTTTTTAATGCAGGGGCTGCATGCAGTAAATCTTTAGTTTTTTTTACACTGGCGCTAATGCAACTATACACACCAGCCACAAAGAACGCTGTCGAGATGTTTTTTTACAAGCAGTGGTCAAACGCTGTGATTGGCTCGTTTGGTCACATGTCTTCAGCCTGGAAAGGCAGCGCTCGAGAACAAAATGAGGAGCTGTACTCCCAGAGGAGCAGAAGCAGAAATAAACTGCAGAACTGTCTGGAGCAGCATCCAGTCGTTGCTAAATTTACTCTGAACGATAGATCAGCAACAGAAGATTTTAAATACAGATTTTGTACAAAATTGCAGAGAACTTGTTCTTCTTCACTTCTTGAAAAGGTCACGTGTGCCAGACTGAAGCACAACAATGAGATTATTATCAAAAATAGGAGCGTGCAAGTTATAAATTCATTTATTGGGTACAAATAAATTGAAAAGAAACCCTCTTTTGAACCGAAACCACTCTTTATATTCCCGTCTATGCAACCTCTCATTGCTCTGGATGTGGCTCTCTGCAAATAATCACAGACATTACAGTGATACCCTGAGATATGAAATTAATCTGGTCCAGGGTGGCGTTCGTATCTCGAACATTTCGTATCTCAAAGCAAGTTTTACATGTTAAATACCGAATCCGTGCAACAACTCTCAGAAACAACAGTATAACTAGATTAAAAAAATTGAAAACCAGAGAAAATCAAATAACGTTTCTTCAATCCTTAAACCTACATATTGTTAATGTAATAAATGATAATAAAACAAAATACATCACATGAAAAATACGTAATATGTACATAAATGTGAAACCTTATCTTGAGTGAAGCGATGTGTCGGATGAGATTGAACGGATGCAGAAAACATTACGGCACTATGTATGAAAGTTGTTATAGTATATTATTAGTAATCTATACATAATGTTTCGCTCGATTTAAAACTGATTTAAAGTGTTTTAAAGCGCATCAGCCTCCTTTAGCACTGTCTGCAATAGGTGAATAGAAAGCCAGGACCTGGAAGCGCAGCATGACGTCAGACTTAATAAGTGAATAATAAAGCAGAACTGTTGGTGTTTTTCATATCTTGGAATATTTCTTCGCATCTCAAAGCAAAATATTTTCCGCGAGACCTTTCGTAACTCGAAGCATTCGTATCTCAGAGTACCACTGTATTTCAGTCAGAACACGCTGCACGTTTGTGACTCACTGACAGATACAGATATTTGAGAAGCATCTTGCGATCGCTCATCCTCTTCTCTTTCTACATAGATGCACCTCACACTACATGAATTGCTTCTGCGCCACTGTACGGCATGGAGTGAATTACAGTTCACCAAAGCACCATCTAGTGTTCAGGAGAGAGTCTGTGCACTCCTTATTAAATGCAAGAGAAAGACGCAGAGAGCCGCTAAAGTGCACTGCAGCAAACGCGTAGGTGTGTAGAGGCCTTAACAGTGTGTTCCATACAATTCCCATGTTGCCATAAACCATGCAGGAAATATAAACAATGTAGCTTCCCATCTCCAGATCAAACCGTGCAGCTAGTAATAAAGTAATCCAGTGACTGATGTTATGGGCCGGTCTTTAAACACCCAGATCCTGTGCCTTGATCAAGGGAAACTCTGACCAGTAAATTGTGTTAAAGGTGCTTTACCTGAACTGACGTCACCATGAGGCAAACAGAGTTAATTTAAGTAAGAATTGTGCGGCTGATTTTGTGTTAAAATAATTCAGTAATCCTAGTTCAGCGAATCTGGAAAGGTTTGCTGCTGCAGTCTCCCTCTCGAGCAAAGCTGTGCGTTACTATGGAAGGGCACCAGCAGATTAATATTACGTAACCTGAGGAACCTGTGCAGTTATATGACATTAAGCAACACCAGATAGCCAATCAGAGTCCAGTATTCAGACAGACCATGGCATAAGCATTTTTATACAAAAGCTAATATCAGAGACGAGCATCTGTGTTCATTTTCATGTTTCTCGCAGGAATCTATACACATCACATAACTGTGCTGTCCCAAAACAACTCACCGGAGAGGGGACGTACGCTTCCTTGTACCTCTTGGGGTTAATTCGCAGTACTCCCTAAAGAGAAAGGTTTATGTTAATAACACCCTCAGAAAAATATAGTACAATCACATATTATCCAACATTCAAAGATGTTTAAATGAACAGAAACAAGTTTAATTGGATAACTGCAAGAATTAATGACGTGTTTCGAATATAAGAGAAATTCACCAAAACCATTTTTCCAAAGATTCCAGTCAATCATTTCACTTGATGCAAAGACGAAGTGATGGTTAAGAAAAGTTTGCTTAAAGACCAGTAATAAAGCACATTTAACTTTTAAAAGAAAGATGTGATGGTTGTGTTTTCAAAAAAACATGCATGTTTCAAGTGGACGGTGATTTTTTTTTTCCTCATGCTTTCACGCATTAACTTTTTGGACACTTTATTTTTGGATTGGCAATAATTTCAAAAAGGCAGATTAACTATAGAAACTTAGCGCCACCTACTGTTTCTTCTAAGCTAAAGAAATGTGATATTTGCCAATAAACCTCAGGTAATTGATCAAAATCGCACATGTAAGGAAATATTAGCTTTGTAAACAAGGCAAACCTGAACGAGTTCTGCCCTCTTCAGACCTGCAGACACATCCTCGAGCGTCATGTACGCCTCAAACAGCTGCTTCCCAGAGCCTCGGCCGTCTTTACCACTTTTGTCTTTTTTCTCATGCTGTTGTGAATCTTTTGAGGCTGTAAAACAAATAAAATACTTTTTAATTCACATTTTATCTACTGACATTTAGCAATACATAAAGCAGATCAAGAATCCATTCAAAAGAATCTGAGTATTTTGAAATAGGAAATAAATCTGAATAGTTTAGCTGAGACATCCGTTATACTAATGATCCCCAAGATTTGATCAAATATACGTCTACCCAGAATTCTACTTCTCAATCCCCGCTGCGAATCAGTTTAACTACAAGAACTGAACCTAAACCACTCACTGTAAAGTCCTAGATTCAGAAATGGAGATGTATATAAAATGTTTTTTTTTTTCTCAAAGCCGCTAGTGATAAAAGAAACTCATGGGATCAAAATGACTATTCAAGATTATTCACATTGCAGAGTGCAAATATAATAATGTATGTAACGCAAACTTTTATTTGAAACACAAAAAAAATTCAATATAGAACTAAATCTGGTTCTTTGGCTCATAATCACAGGGAACTTTTTTTGTGTGCCATTAAACATCTTGCTTTTTTATCTTCAAAGATGCTATTTATAACCCAGCATCAAATGAATGACATAAATAAACTTTGGTATGATAGATGTGACTGGCATCTGTTTATAGCATCTTAAAAACAACAAAGAACCAAAACGGTCTGAACATTTTCTTTACGCTAACAAAGTGCTAGAACAGTACTTCAAAAACCACAAAAACAAAAAGGTTTTGTTTTTTTAAGGAACTTTAAAACCTGGGGTAGAGCGTCTGGAAATGTGCTTAATATTGGTTCATATTTTTTTTTCTTATTAATAATAGCACAACATGGATGATAAAGAATAAAGTTTATTGTGTATTATTAATAAATTGTTAATGTTATCTATGTTTAACCCAGAGGGAAACTATAACTAATGAAGTAATCTATTATTATTATTATTATAATCTCATGTCTTCCAGCGGCCTGTTCACTTTATTAATGTTATCCATAAAAAGGTGATAATTAATATAATTCTAAACGTGAGAAAAAAAAGTCTCTTGTTGTAGTTTGTGAGATGAAGAACACATCATTATCGTTTTATCGCCCAGCCCTAGATTTAAGTAAATAAAGTAAATATGTCTGTAACGTGCTCATGGCTTCACGTCACGCAGAAGCGTTCCTGATTTAACTTTGGTTCTGTTTCACGCAAGCTGCAAGAGTTTCCTCCAGTTTAAAGCTCTGCTAACATCCGAACTGTTGCTGCTCGAGACTGGGGAAACCTCACCGGCTGCATTGTATTAAACTTTGTTGTGAGCTCAAAACACACAAATTTGCATTAAAATAATTTAAGAATTACCTGCATTATTACCAGGCCAAGTAATCTTTTGTACAAAAAAAAAAAAACATTTATATTCAATGAAAATGATCCCTTTGGTGTAAATCTAATCTAGGTTTTTAAATCTCAATGGTTTTATGCTAATGCACCTCATCCGAGGAACATGTAATTAATGGGCCTCAGAACCAAAATGGTCCACAAGGGAATCCAAGACACAGCTTTCTAAACTTGCTTTAGGATATGATCAGTTTTTGTTAAGTGTTTTAATTTACTGCTGTTTACCACCCCAGGAAACTATACAAATAAACTCTGATTTCAAAGATAAGTCACACCGCCGCCTCTCGGCCAATGTGAGCTGGAGATGGGCACCAGAAGACCCCCGTGACCCCAAAATGGAATAAGCGGGTAGAACAATTAATGAATGAAGTCACAATGACACCAGTACCTTCAGGAACTTTCCCATCACGGTTCCTTGCTCTGTTCTCAACCCTGCTCTGGACTCCAGGAGAAGGCATCCCTTTTTCTTTATTCTCCATGTTTCCTTTCGTATGTTTCTTCTTTGATCTCTTCTTGGTTTTCTCACATGAGCTGCTCAGCTGTTGAGCACCTGCTTCTTTTGAGTCGTCTGGACTCGTGCTGACACTGAGGTCTTTCTCACTTCTCTTCGCTCGCTGTTTGGAGGATGCCTTCTTGGACACTTTCCCTAATCCCATTTTACCATTTTTTTCCAGGAAGCCACCCTGCTCTCCAACGAGCGTTGGGAAGTTTGATGTCTTGTCCACGTGTAAAGAGTCAGTCGTTGCTCTTTTCTGATGAGGCAATGAGTCATTTTTAAAATTAGAGGACTCCGAGTTGCCTTTCTTTCTTCTGCTGCCAGCATTAACCGAAGTGCTCGCATCATCACCATCATCCACTTGCTCCAAGTGCGGATGGAGCCTACTATTGGCATCCTTATGGGACTTGGGTGGATGGTGTGCCTCTTTCCTGTCTCTGCATTTGCTGCTCTTTGTCTGAGGGTAAGAAGCCATCGTTTCTGTAAGAAAACAAAGTACATGACAGCAGTGGCTCACAGGAGAAGAAATGTTCAGGTTTTCCTCCAGATAAAATGAATTCATATTTTATATATAAAAAAGGGCAAGAAATCTAAAATTGTATTTATGTTAAAAAGGTCTGCTGCACATTTCAAAAGGCTTTACAACTCAAGTTTTTTAAAAGTAACAATTTAAAATGTTTTCTTGAATTGTATGGTCAAATGAACAAAACATCTTAAAGTAAACATTAATTATACAAATATTCCTGTCATGTCATGACGTCAGGTTAAAAAGGGAAAAGAAACGATATTGAACAAACTTTAAAAACGATAAAAGAGTTTGTTAGAGTCAAGATATGGGTTTGTGGGTGAATAGATTTACGTCGCAGCATGACGCAGACGTTTCTTAACACAAGAGAACCGATCACTACCTCACGCAACTCATGTTTTCGGCAATTTGTGACAAGACATATGTCCCACAGGGCAGAAATATTAATAACACAAGTGTGACGTTAAATGTAAGACTACCAGAATAACTCACCGTCTGTAAGAGTTCTTTTTTTTATTTAACCGTGCACACTAGAACAACAACAGTAGCTCTTCCGGTTCCAGTTTGTATAGACCGCTTCTAATGCATCATGGGAGTTGTAGTTTTTATAGTGCTTTCTAACGGAGCGTCACAAACGAAGTTTGGGCTTATACAGATTGAATCAACAAAATTATGCTTTTCTTTCAAACTTTTTGTAATATTATCTATTGTAAATTTCCTAAGTTATGTTAAAAGAACAAGGGGTTGTTTTCTTTCTTCTTTCAAATTTCTTGTACTTGGGTGGTTGATAAACGATACAAATCGTCTGTCACATAAAAGTTGTTCCTCTGACAAGATATAGTAAAATGCCACCAAAGTTTTTGTGTGCGTACTAGGATTTCTATTTGAATTTTGATCCAAACATAAAAAATGTCATATGGTGTGACGTTCACGATTGTGGCAAAAAAACAACAGCTTAGTTGGTAGTAATTCATATAAATATCCATAGAGTACAAGGAATTTAAAAGTAATTTTTAACTGCTGTCATCAGGTTTAAGAGAATTTGAGAAAAGATTTGGGGAGCGATGCCCCCCTTTTTATGATGATTTAGAAAAAATAAAGCAAATTTCCAAATTCATTTGTTCATTAATTTTCCAAAACGCTTATTCCCTTTTGGGGTCTGCCGGTGCCTATCTACAGCTCACATCGAGCAAGAGGTACACCCTGGATAGGTAGCCAGCCCATCGCAGGGCAACATTAATTAGATTATTCAATTAATTTCATTCATTTTTAAATTCATTTATTTTATATTATTCAATTAACCTAACCGCATGTTTTTGGGATTGTGGGGGAAACTGTAGTACCCATGCAATGTCCATGTATCATCACGTAAGCATATCAATTTTATCTGAGGGGTAAGCTCAGCATTCCAGATTTTCCAATTGTCCAAGGAGGAGTTCGTTAAAATGCAAGATGAGCTTTTTTACATTGAAGGGGGTGCTACAGAGCTGTCGTCCATGGTGCGGTCGAGGGAACAGTGCATGACCTTTGGGGGAAAATGTGGATGGGTGGAACATGTTCAGGGGGTCAAAATAGCTGAAACGATGATTTTGGTACATTCAAGAGGGCGCTGTAGAGCTCAGTTTTAGAGTGCAGTCATAATGCTGCCTATTCTTTTATTCAGCCTGCCAGTCTCATCATGCCAGGCTATTTTCGTGGACATTGGATAAACAAAAAGGAAATATAGTCAAAATATGTGACATACTGCCTAGCTTTTGCTAACTAGGACATTTTGCCTAGAAGGAGTAAGTTAAACTGCAAGTTGATGTTTGTCCAAAACGAACTGGTGCAGTGGGTAGCATTGTGGCCTTCCAGTTAGAAGGTTGTCAGTTCAAGGCTCGCTGGTGACCTTCCTGGAAAGAGTTTGCATGTTTTCACCGTGCTTGCGTGGGTTTCCTCCGGGTACTTCAGTTTATAATCTAAATTCCCCTTAGGTGTGAATGTGTGAGTGAATGTTGCCCTGTGATGGACTGGCGGCCTCTTCAGGGTGTACCCCCACCTCTTGCTAGAGATAGGCAGTGGCAGACCCCCTTGACCCCAAAATGGAATAAGCATGTTGGAAATTACTTTTGCTGATCTATTAATGCTTTTATCCCTTCGGCTTCACCAACAAACTACCGGGTCAGAAGCGAAGTGGCCACCTTGCTTGCTCAATAGAGGAGTTCGACAATCATCTCCATGCCACTTTCATTAAGTGACACTTTGCGGGACCATTATTTTGACCATGCAGGGGTTTAATGGTGCCACCTGAATCAGGGATCCAATTCGACTAGTATGGGCAAGTATGAGCCTTTAGTCTGTCAAGTCCAGATTCCTCTTTGCCCTGGGAGAGACCATGATTACTGAAAAGCCAGTCAAGAGCCTGGGGAAAATGTTTGATAACTGACAGCGATTGACAGATCTGGGCTTCCTGGAAAAGTTCAAAGCCTGGATCACTCTGGATTAAGTTCCTTGTCCAATCCGGCTATGATCTTCTCCTAAGCCCGAGCCAACTTGCAAACCTTGGCAGACACTCCTGAGTGCTGGCTGTGCCAGAACAGGGGTTCATTGGAGCACATCTTTAGCAGCTGCTCAAAAACTCTAGGGGAGGAATGATACTGCTGGATAAATTGTGCAGGGCTGCGGCCCTCCTTGCCCACCTCTGGCCTAGGCAAAATAAGTATTGAACACGTCAACATTTCTCTCAAAAAACATATTTCTAATCGAGCTATTGACATGAAATTTTCACCAGATGTCGGTATCAACCCAAGTAATGCACACATAGAAAGAAATCCAAACATTTATGTCCATAGATGAAGTTATGTGTAATTAAGTGAAATGGCACAGGGAATAAGTATTGAACACGCGTACTGAAATTTATTTAATACTTCGTGCAAAAACCTTTGTTGGTGATTACAGCCTCAAGACGCCTCCTGTATGGAGAATAGAGAATATATATACAGAATTATATATATATAAACTTAATAACACTTTAAAGAGTAACTGTTGTAATTCATTCAGAATGCCATCATAGAGTTTGGCTTGTGCTTGTGGCACATAAAGTAACAAATAGGTCTTTTTGAGCTCTCCAGAATAAAATGAACTCTGCTGAGTTGATTCAGGGAAACACGGGCAGATCTAATGAGAGTTTGAAGCTGCATGCTCTATAATAGAATTAAGCTGAATTGAATTTGAAGCAGTACTGGGAATGCAGTGGTGCAGTTTTACAGACCTATTGAGTTTATAATGCTTTGCATTGAAAACGATCAGAATTCCCCTTTCTGACCCCAACCATAAATAAGTAATGACCACAGAAGTCTGTGAAGCTTCATAAGAGAAGGAGACATAGAAATAGTGGCAGTAAAACATAATTTATGTTTAATCACTCTTACTACGCCTCTGATCACCCTGAGCAAACGGTCAAACATGAAGCATCATCAGCATGCACATTACATTTATGTTACTGTATGTTTCATATATTCCAAAGCTGCATATTCTAGGAATGATGTTCTTTTAATTAAATAACACCAGCATATGACGAACAACTGTAGTGTCAGTGAAACCGGATGCTAGGGGTTTATAAAACAAATGAAGTACAGCATGAAATGTAGATCTTGCTAAGTCATCTCATAAATCAGAGTGACAGCAAACTTTGAAAGATGAATCATTAAAAGACATCTGAAGGTTAATGGAGAATACTGCTCAAATCTCAGACAAACACTGAAAGAAAGAAGGCAAACATAAAAACAATATATATTACACTTTTCACCTGGAATATTAAAGCAGTAGTCAAACATCTCTGCACTGCAGTTATTACTGTTACATATATTTTAACAAGAACCTTAATCAGTAGCCTCCATCTTTTTTCTGTTAGACACAAAATCATACTGGCATGGAAATTATGAGCCATTATGGATTTGTTTATTTTTGATACTCTTTTTTCAAACACTCCACTTTTTAGAAATGTGCTCATTCTCCATTACCCCCTGAGATAATTATTAGTTTTACTATTTGCAATCAATCTGCCCTTCTCATGATCATGCAAAGTCCTTGTTAGCATAGCTTAGCATAAATCATTGAACCCAATCAGATCAGTATAATTTCAGTTTGAATTGATTTATGAGTTTCCATATTCAAACCCAATTCATTCACAATTTAAAACTTGAACCTTTTAAGGTTCTGCTGTGTGGTATTACCAGCCGAAAATTTATCGTTTATATTTTGTAGCCATATATTGTTAGGAACTATACTCCATTTTGGCATGCAACATGAGCACAGAAGGCTCAAGCAACGACACTCTTTCGTCAACTTAAGAAATAGTGGCTAAACCATCGGGGAGAGAAGTAATGAGCAGAGCAGATAAATATGAAATGTGGCATTTAAATGGAAACTGAAATGCTATTTGTCTAAATCAATTCAATGATCTATGCTAGGCTATGCTTATTGAAATATCTTGAGAATGGATACCAAATGCTACTTATTTGTATAGAGGGGAGGTGGACAATACTTCCATCTCAAGCCAAAAATTGTGTTCCTTGAGACCAATTTAATCAAGAGCACATGGAAACCTTTAGTTATGGTTACTGAGTGGGAATGTCTGGGTAGAAGAAGTTTTGTGCGTCGTTTCCAGGTGTCCAGTGTCAAGCTCACAGTGTCCTGCTAGTCCTTTTGGCTGCCGAGGAGGAGTGAGAGGAGGGATTGTGGGGGATTGAAGGATATCTGCATATCTATGGTTTGGTTTAGACTCCCGTTGGAGAACTTTTCTGAGCAGTGGCTTCAGAAGGCCGATAGTGACCTGACTACCATGCGTATCAAATGGCTCTTCTTTTTGTGTTGACTCAGGAAGGTTCTTAAGTACAAGGTTCAGTATGCTGGTCACGGTCATGTCCTCTGGACAGAGCGTCCACAGGAGGTCCAGATAAGGGTCCAGGTCTCTGCGCTGGGAAACTTCACTCAGGAGAGTGTTGAAGATCTCCTTGTTGAGAAGTGGGCTCTTCCGGCAAAACCTATCAGCGACCTGGGTCACACGCTCCCACTGGCCCTGCTCGATCAGAATACGCAAAGCTTGCATGGTGGCTTTGGGCCTCTCGCTGCACAGAAGCAGCTCCACCTCGAGGGGTTGGTTGGCACCTTTGCAAGGAAGAACTGCCATGGCTCGTTTATACAGCGGCAAGCTCTCAGAGCCCTCCTTTACTCCATAACTCCAGGAAGACGTGGAGGATGTCCCAGCATGCTGTTGTGCCAGTTCAAGAAACCTCGGCAGCCAACTAGGTTGAAATTTAAATACTGAGTGGCACAAGAGCTCAAACACTTGTAGGTTGACTGGAGTATGTTTCTGCTGACCGTTGCAGTGAGCATAGTTGGCTGTGGGCTGCACCGGGCTGAGTATGATTTTCCATACTTCCGACGGAGCTTTAGATGTCAGCGTACCTCCATCATTGTACTTCAGATGCAAAATCGCTTGAATGGCATGCCAGGAGTGAGTGGGAAAGAGATGAAAGATACCATTCAAGTACTGAAGATTCTCCTTGTCAAGCTCAGCTCCAAGCAGACGGCAGATCTCCTGCTGTACCAAGGTTTCACAGCAGTTGTCTAGGTCTTTTTCCGAAGAGTTCACCATAGACGTTTTGATCTCTTCCATCAAAACAAGACTCCTCAGTTCTGACTCAAGTGAACTCATGAGCCTTTCTTGGCCTGAGGAATGTTTCTTAGTAGATTTGTCCTTTTGGTTGCTCAGGTAATCCCTGAGGATGGCAGCTAGGGATATGGGAGCTTGAAACATCCCACCTTTTTTCAGCTTCTCCACAGTGAGCCGTGTAGTGCTGAGACTTCTTTGCTGATAGTATTTACATGCCTCCTCAAAGACAGCTTCCACCAAGAGTGTGCTTGAGTCTTCAAAACGTGTAAAAGAAGGTTTTCTTTGAGCTACCATAAATATCCCAGTTTCTGACAGCAGTTGAGGACAGTGACTGTCCAGAGAGGTTACAAAAAGAAGACCTTCAGATGTCAGACTTATCCTTTCTAGTTCCTGACCACATTTAGTGTTGATTAAGAAGAGTGTCCTGCTTAACGTTAATGCCAGGATTTCATTGTACATATGCAGGCTGTTATATGTCCCACTAGCAGTAAGACTGTTCTCTGGAAGTTTGAATATGTTCCAAAGACTTCCGTCTTTCTTAATGAAACAAACCCAACCACTGCTGAGGAGGAGGAGGAGGTCTCCATGACCAGCAGAAGTGTATCCGCAGATATCCGGAGGATTAATGGTGGTTATAATCCCAAGGCAGTCAACAACAAGTCTTTTAAAGTCTGATTCTTTGCTTGCACTTTTAATGTATGAGCAACTACATGTGCTGTGGACTTTAAATGTGTCCTTTTCTGGGGACCACGCAAGAATAACTTTTGAAATATCCATCAAAGTCTTTTGCCTCCTGTCAGGAAGCAGATAGACCAAATCTCCTGAACTCACGGTTACATATCGAGGATTATTATGCAATGCAATATTTACATTACCCAAACTAACACCCACCTCATGAACTTCAACAGTCCTTTTGCAAATGCAGAACCTGAAGCTGCTAGACACAGTGCTGGAGTTCTCTGATGGAGGTCTCTCCTCACACCACACAATGAAATTCTGGGAAATGCACACAGACACCACTTTTGCACGAGGGCTGTTGCACAAATCCACAGTCTGGAGTAGATGCCAGCCTGGTCTGCATTCCAGGAATTTCCAGAATTCCATTTTACCATTTTCAAAAATCACTCCCAGCACTGAGACACCATCCTCTGGTTTGCGTTGAGGGACATAAAGAACATCCACAATGGGCAAGTTTCGGGATGGCATCAAATCAGCGTGCGTCTGATGTTGCACAATGTTTGTTCGCTGTATTTTGTCGTATGTCATAAGACCACTCTTCGGGGGACGCACAATTACATGAATGTGACGTCCATCTGGACTCATGCGTACATCAGACAAACAGTCTACTGAAGATACGTTGGAACAAGATCGTTTCAGATAGTCTTTTAAATCCTCTCCGTTTCTGTAATCGCTGAAATCCGTTACTTGTTCCAGCGAGAGCATCGTCATGTTTGCTGAAATGTCAATCTGGAATAGGAAGCACACGAGTAAAACACTCTCAGTTAGAAACTAGCGGTCATCCACAATTTCCTCGAAAGCGGCCCAGCCCTCGTTTCACGAATCCACTCCATCGCGTGACGATGCCATTAATGTATAGTCCAGAAATTCTGCGAATAAACTTACATTTCTCTGGTGTAGCCTGCTTCTCTCTCAATCCTCCTGACATCACGAGTTTGTTAATTTCCGGAATCCACCGGCCGCGTCCCAACACTCAGTAGGAATCTCACAACCAACGCAGTGCGCACAGCCAAACGCAACACTCAAACTTCCTGTCTACAAAGGCAGCATACCCGCGTATTAACAAGTCTCCCGTGAATTGTTTTAGATTCTCTTGTTTGAAGGGAGGAGTTTAATTCAGTACCCAAACGAAAAAATGTTTTAATTTGAATGTCTACGAATGCCAAACAATCACGTACAAAACAATATTTTCTTTTGGGCATTTATTACAAAAGCACACTTGAAACAACAACAAAACTAGATGGATAAAGTTTGTACTAAAAAATTGACGGTTGCATGCAAAAAAAAAAAAAAAAAACAGTTTAAAAGCGCAGAACAAAAGTTCTTAATGTAATTATACAAAAACAGGATTCAAAGTTTTTTTAATCCTAAGGTAAGCAGTCTGGTTGATATGGAGGTGTCAGTGACATTATTTTATGTACCCCATCTAATTTTGAGTAAAATATTCAACCCCATATGTCACTAAGCAACAGTTGGTTGTTAGGGTTAACATTTGGGTTGCTAGGGAATTATCAGTGAAAAGTTACCAGCGCTATATCAACAATTTTGTTTACATTTTTTTGTTTTGTTGAACACTGAAAAGATATAGAGTTAACCAGAGTTAGTATTTATTGGCAAAGTTTGGTGGCTGTAGCTTGAACTTTTTAGGAGGATATGCGTTCAGAAATGTTTGTCCAAAGCAGAAGACAAATAAAAATATGTTGGTAATCACAAGCCAAATACTAACAAACAAAAATATCTACTTATTTGTTTATACAACAGGCATGCTATCTTCTAATATCTTCCAATCTTCTATATTTATCAATATACTTACTTTTTTTGTTTTTCTGTAACGCCAACGTTAGTAAAAGAACTACAACTACCACAAGAAAGACAGTCGCGCACGTGCAAATCAGAATGTGTCGGAAGTGACGTAAGACCAGGAAGTACACTTCATTTTCTCCCGCTACTATTTCATTCTTGCTGCACAGTTTTAAGTTGTAAGTTTATTTTATTAATACTTTTTATTTGTTAGATTTTAATTACGCTTTAAGCTATTTAAATATTCATACGAATTTCCCAGATTATACATTTAGCGTTTTCAAACGGCACTTATGTTTGGAAAATACATTTAAGGAACAATTTGTTTTATGCTAACAATGAAATCTATGTAAATTTGATATAGTACTTGTTGTCACCTGTTACTAAGAAACAATACTTTAGTTTCAGAAAACTGATTTCCTTCCTTTGTTTATATTCTGCCACCCCAAAAGAGAAAATCAGGAGGGAAAGGATGGCAGATTCCAGGAGAAGATCTAGATACTCTCAGGAGAAGAAATCTGGGAGATCCAATGGGCTCACTGTCTCAGAGAGATTAGGTGGCATGGATGAAGATGAAGATGAGAGAGCTGGCGAACCCTCGGGCATTAGTCAAGAAGATGACAATCCAACACGAAGGAGAGAGATTAGGAGCAAGTACAAGGATCTGATCAATCATGTCCATCGTGAGTAGAGCAGTGATTCTCAAATGTTCTTCACTGCTCCAATTTTATGTTTAATGCATTTTTGTTTGTTTATTTTTTTTACAGAAACCCGTGATGATATGTTGAGTCCAGCAAACAATAACATTGTTGACATTTTAGAAAAGTCTGAAAAACTTTTTGCTGAAGGTATTTTCTATATCAGAGCTGTTCACACTTCAGTTGTCATATATTGTTATATTATATATTTTTTGTACATTTTAGTGAAACATCCTCATGAAGCAGTTCTGGATTCTCGGCTCTTAGTCCTTACCATGGATATTGGGAAAGAGAAGGCCAGCCAGTTACATGCTGATGGCTCAGCGTTTGACACATCTGCTTTTGCAGAACATTTGGTAAGTTGACCTTTGTTCTAGTCCTGAAACGGAAGAATTTTCCCACAGTGGGTTATTTGTTAGATTAGCTGACTAATCAACCCTCCCACCTTGAGTCATAAACGCTAGTCATGCACGCTAGTTGGCAGGGTGTAGCTGCTCTTATGTTCTTCTTTGCTCACATTTAGTTTTGTCGCAGTGAAAAACAATGGCGACTGAAAACTGAGTGTACCGTGTTGGACCTTGAGTACATTGATGTGGAAAAACAGTTGTTGTCACTCAAACTTCAACTAGGGAAGGAGATAAGATGTTTGTCTTGTTTATTCATCTCCCTCATATTTATATTAAGCTACTCCCGTGAACTCAAAAAAATGGACCAATCACAGAGCCTATGGTTCTTGTCTATGTTTATTACAGTTCCTGCCTATGCATAAAGGTGTGGTTATGCTAGTTATACACAGGAGACGTGCAAAAGTCATAAAACACTTTCACGCTGCTTGACATGCATCTCCCAAAAATGTTATTTTTACACAAGTATATGGGGACCGTAGGCTCTGATTAGTCAGGTACGATGTTTCAGGTACAGTGTTTCATTGTGATACAAGAGCTTTTATTTATTTACACTTGTTGATGCTCACTGTGATCATAGACCTTTTCTGAAATCTAAGGTGGGCGCGCAGCTCTAATCTTTTTACTTTAAAATTTTTTCCTCAAATTCTGTTGATCTTTGTAGTTGTCCTTCATGGGTCTAAATCGTTTGGAGGATGAAAGTGGTCAGGATGGGTACTTGGAGGGCTTCTTACCTCAGGGTTCCTGGCAGAAGCTTGGCGAGAGAGCTGGAAAGTGCTTTAGAAAAGTCCCCTCTTTCCACTTCATGTGAGTAATCCTGTAGCAAGAGAATTTTTATTTTTTTTCAACCTAGTTTATTGTTTCTATGTAGTTCTATATTCTGAATGACTCCCATACACTCGATAATGATATTACTGGACATTATGCCTTATCATATTTATTTGGTTAAAGAGGCCATATCATTTTGAAAATGTAATTATTTGGATTTTGAAGTATCCAACAACAGTTAGAAACGCATCCAAGGTCAAAAAACACTTTAATTATCTTATAATACATGTTTATTTTTAATGGATTTTTTAAACGACTCAGTAAAGAATTGTTTTACGCATCGTTCGTACAAAACTCCTTTACGTGACGCAACCTGCTATGATTGGTAGTTCAAACGGTCCGCTCTCATTGTAAACTGCGTGTCACATGCATCTCCTAAATGTACCTCTAAAAACAAATATAACTCATGAATTATGTAAATAGTGCAATACAAGTCAAAAATACCTTGTTGCTGCCTTATAAGTATGAATCAGTCATGATGCGTGTAAAACAAAACCCTGGGAAGATCTCCCGCGAGTGTAACAGAACCTGTGTCCAAGAAGGAAGAGGGCTCAGGTGAGGATGATACTCTAAATCAAAAGTGATTGGAGCAGGATTCCTCTCAGTGGTAAATTTCCAGTTACATTAATGTTGTGGCATTTTACAGTTTTTGTAAGTGTGCATAAATTGTTACTCAAATGTATGTAGGTTCACATGTGGAAACAGCACAATACCAGTAGCTTGGCACTGAGAGAAGGAG
The DNA here is from genome assembly GCA_007224835.1 of Danionella cerebrum. Classification (NCBI taxonomy): domain Eukaryota; kingdom Metazoa; phylum Chordata; class Actinopteri; order Cypriniformes; family Danionidae; genus Danionella; species Danionella cerebrum. Next base: position 332,552 of record SRMA01026627.1, on the reverse strand, counting down.
GAGCTTTGTTTTGAAACATGAATGGATGATGCATGGTGGTAGGTGAGCTACAGATTCAGTTTGAAAAAAGAAATAGTTTTAGCCTCTCTGAGTTGATGCTTTAGTATTAAAGACTAGAACTCGATACACATAGCACTCAAAATATATGTTCCTCCATCTTAGAGCAATGTTACACACTGCACGAAAGGTAAATTTAGAAAATGGTATAAATTTGATATGGGCACTTTAAAACTTTTAAAAATAACCAATAGGGGGAATTAAATATGTATTTATTTATTTAATTATTTTGCCTCAAGGTTTGGCTCATTTTTGGCAGAGCCTCCTTCACCACGACAGAGAGTCCAGAGGGAGCGGAAAGCTCCATGCAAAGAGGCTAATAGAGTCATGCCCACCCAGGTTTGCTCATAAATCCAAACACTGACTTTTTAAATGCTATCAACCAAACTCTTCAGTAAAATTATATGTTCTCTCATAACTACAGCTGAAAAAAATGGAAGAATCTCACCAGGAGGCGACAGAGAAAGAGGTTGAGAGGATTCTTGGATGTCTTCAAAGTTACATTGAAATCGACTGTAAGTTTATTGAAATTTAAAGGACTTTTAACAATGACAACATTTTAGTTGTAAGCGTTTGCATTCACTTTCAAACTTTTTCATCTGCGGGCAAAACATTTTTCCTAGCGAAGCATGTTCCTTTTTTTTGCATTTTTCTAGTGACATTTCTCTTCTGAAAATGTTGTGATTCTGCTCAGAATCAACTGTTTTTTCCTAATCTAGGCCTCAAGAACAAACAACAAGGCGTAAAATTGAAAGAGAGTAACATTTTCTCTTTCTTTTTATTATAAGTGATGCCAACATTCTTTTTGTGATGTTTTTGCAAATTTTATTAGTGTGAAAAGCTTTCTGAGGTATGGCTGCAAAAAACAACATCAAATGTTTACGTCAAATGTGTTTCACATCATCTCTTCATCTTAAAAACTGTAAAATTAAAATACCTTCTCTTTGGGCCTTAAAAAGCTGTTCTGATCCTATTGGTTCAATGTCCATGTAAAGCTCACTGTAACTCAGTTTTTATTGTTGCTTGCTTGTTTCGTGATATAGTTTTTTAAAGTAATATAAATAGAATTCCAACCAATTCCATGTTAAGAACAGCCAGTGAGCTTTCTGTTACTGGCACGAGTCTTTTCTGAATTGTAAGGGTACTTTCACACCTCTAGTTTGTTTAATTTGGTCCAGTCCCAGAGGAACAACTGATCCATTTTGCAATTTAGATTTAGATTTGTATTCACAACTAGTTGAAAATACAGCCACGAGACCTCATACGGGCCACTCCTTGGTTACATATGTCATTGTATGCGTTGTTTCCTTGTCTGCTTTTTCGATTGGTTCCAATCCGCATGGATGTTTTCTCTGCTTTATTTTGACCCCTGGGATCTTTTACTGTACAATAAGTGTTAATTACTTCAAGTTTGAACGCAAGCTGCCATGAGAAACGCTGCTATGTAAACACAAACCGCGAACCTATGATACCATGCGCAAGCGAGCGTGGTGGTTGCATCTTTTAAAGTTTTTTTGTCAAAGCGTTCGATCATGTTCTCTCCGCAAACACCTCTAGAGTTCATGGTTGACTTTTGGTACGACTTGTAGTTGGGTAGTTGCTTTCCCAGCTGACTAAACAACTACTTCAATTTAATTGATCTAAAAAAGACAGGTATGTGAAAAACACCCTTAATTTCCCTGCTCTTCACATGCACTAACACTAGTAGTCACCGCAGACATTTGTTAGCTCTGGGGAAGTTTAAGAATACTTGGCCTGAATAAAACTGAACATAGGGCTTGGCGAGGCCTATTGCTAACAATCTAATTGAAGCAAACAGTTTATTATCCAAAAAAGCTATTAAACCAGGAATATTTCAAAAGTAGGTTATGATATAGGTCTTACATTTGATTCTTAATGATTTTAAAAATGTCCTAAAACATCTTTAAATGTGACTTTATGAAACCCACAGAAACTCTGTGTTTTTTCTTTAACAGCGGAGGAACCCATTTCATATTATGAGTTTGTCATCAACCCCAACTCCTTCTCTGTGACTGTGGAAAACATCTTTCATACGTCCTTTCTCATAAGGGTGAGTTGAGAGGCTTCAGGGTCAATGGAAGTTTCATCACAATGAATGAAAGCAGTTCTGTTTTACCCTTAGGATGGTTTAGCAAGGATTTACTTGGATAAGGACGGGCTGCCTTGTATAGGTACGATCTAATCCAAATCTTTTGTGTTGAAGTGAGTTGAATAGATTTTTTAAATTATATTGTTAATATGTATTAGCTCCAGTAGGGGAAGGTGATGCGGAACCTGGTGGCGCTGCTCCCCGACATCAGTGTGTTCTCTCTATCAGCCAGCAGACCTGGAGAGTGAGTGACAAAGAATCTATGCCTAAAAACACTTAATTACACTCCTGTCCTGACAAAAAAAAATGTAAAAAGTTATCTTAAATCAATAAAGTCTACCGATAATACCTACTCTCCTCATCAAGTTTTCTATTTTTATTAGATCTTTAACATGAAATATTATTGAAGTAAAGGTTAGAAAGCTTAAATAATTGGTGGATATATGGTTGACTTAAACCAATACCTTGTTTCAGACATTGCTACAATAGCAAAAATCCCCAAGGAAGGTGAATCTAAACGGGTTCATAGGCATAAATCCTAGTGATCACATGACCCCAGTGGTTATTACACTTGCTTCCACACCTGACTTGTGTTGTTCGATTCATTCCTACTATAGTTTGTTTGCCCTTTTAGTTTGGTTTGTTGGGCAGTCATGAAAGCAAGAATCGAACAAAAAATCAGACCAAAGCCGATTTTATATAATTATACGCGGAATTTATATTTAACTTTTCAAATGTTCTTTTTTTACTTGATTTCAAAACAGTTTCCAATAGCGTACATACTTAAGTATTCCAAATGGGTCCATCTTAAGTAACTTATTTAAATGTTTGTTTAGATTTGTATCAAAAGATGAATGTCCTCTTTACTTATTTCTAACCCTCTTGTTATTCTTTATATAAGTTACAATACTGAGTTTTTAGCAAAGAATCAGCAAATACGTGCTCTATAGCCACATGATTATAGAACCAGGAAATTCTGCAAATTCAGTTATTTTCCGAATATGTGCATTTTTACAATAAACCAATTAAATCTCTGAAATAATTTGAGTAAAAGGACAGTATTGTTTAAATGACAATCCAAAATGTTATCGCAAAAACATCAAATATTTCAATAAGAAATTGAGAGAAATTGTCAGACTCTCAGGATTTTTTTTACTATCTTAAAAGTATAGATATATGTGTAAATAAATGTGTTTGAAACAAACATTATATATGTATTTACTTATCAATGCAAAAGAAATGTTGTGTTTAAAAGGTCTTTATTTTAGGTCTTCATTATTTTTGATGGTGAAATGTAGCATCCGAGACTGGGGACAAGCAATACATACTATTTTTGTTAGAATTCTAAGTTAGTATGTTAGTTTTTACACTTTGCTTAGTAATAAAATGTATTTTATTGTGAGCCATTTTAATTCTTATTATACATAGAAAGTCCCAGTGACAGAGATGGCAACCATTCTGTGTAATGGCTCAATAAATTTTTACAGTTAAACCTGAATGAACATTTACGTTGTAGATGATGCATCAAATATTAAACATTGTGAACATTTTTCAATATTTAATCAAAAAACTTGTAATACAAATTCTAATAAATATTTATCAAGCATGCCTTTTGAAATTTTCTGAACTTGTTTCTCTTCTTTGTGTCATGCAGGAAATCATTGAAGCCTTTGATATAAGGGAAGCTCTGATTCCACCCCCAAACATTTCTTCACAGGAAAACTAAGATTCCAACAAGCTCATTTGTAATGTTTTGTTAATAAGCCTTTTTTATTTTTAACATTTTTACCATCTCAATTTTAAGAGTTGTATATCTGTTTATATAAGGTGTGTACATTAAATGTATGGTGTTATCAAGAAAAATCTGTTTCATTTTATGGTAAAATGCAATAAATTATTTTAAATATCAGTTGGGTTATTTGCATGTTTTTTTTTTTTATCTGAAGTTATAAGCACTCAAAGGATGGCCATCATGTCTGGACGCCTTAATGTTTTACATGCTATCATTCTATTTAATAATTCATACTTGCTGTGTAATCCACCATGCAAAGTTATCTTCCAATTTGCAAGTCAAAACTCCATTTGTACAACCCTCACTCTTTAAATCTCAAAGTATATTAGCGGAACATTTCTTTCCATTAAACTGTCATGCTTTTGTACAAATAGCAAAGCCATCTTGAGAGGATCAATAAGCATTTCAACACAAAACACAGAAATTGCGTTGTACCCGTTCAGAAACCTTTATTGTACAAAGCTGCGACTATTCATTTCAACAGTAATAAAAATATATCGCTTAATCCTTACTGACTGATAAACACTGCCATCTGTTGGTGTAACAGCAATACTTCATATACTGCCAATACTGTATTTTTTTAAGGAACGCTCAATATCATTACTTCCCATCACTTTCAACATTCTTTCAACATATCTTTATGAATGTTTAAAAATGCTTTCAATAAGCTATTGATGGTGTTTGATTCGAGCAGTGAAATGTCACTCATTTTAAAATATTTATGACACTACCTTATTTCTCATGTATAATCACTGGTATAAACCACATATGATTTGTGGTTGAGTGAGTGCGTTGCTCTGACCTTCTCTGATTGGCCCATTAACTTGGATTAACTGGCCTGTAGTTTGATCCATCTGAAGCCGTCCTGAATAACGCTCATATTCATTAGATGCATCTTGCAGCTGCATGAACTTCCAAGATAGTGACGTGATAAATCTGTTCTCAGGTCCGTCGCTCAAGGATAGTTCCATGCTCCAGCCAGTCAGGTTGCCATGGAGGTATCTGTGACATAATAATAGCATTTCCTTCATCACTATAAGTTATATATACCAACCCCTGTGTCCATCATTTACCAAAACAGAGATAGAATTCAGAAAATGGGGTTGCTAGGGTAAACAGTTTGGTTGCTAGGGAGCTGTCATATGAATAAACCCATTTCTCTCTGATTCATATCCAAGATAATTTTATTACCCAAAAATTTAATAGCTATTTTCAATGGCCATTTTAGTGGTAATTTTTTTACTCCCTCTTGTGCGTAGGGTCCAAATACATTTGCACTGTGGTTGGTATGTTCTAGAACAAAACTGATAACCACTAACCCTTAAGTTTCTATGAGGTTTACAGTTTGAGTCATTGGAAAATTTTCTAGAATTCTCTGTGATTTCCTATAATTTCTTTAGTGGACCTAGCCTGAAGAGTTATAGCAACCCAAGGCAGACCCATGTGAATGTCTTGGCAAAGCCTAGTGGCTGAAGCTCAAATGCTTATTTGCGTTTAGAATTTTTTGTCCAAAGCGAAAGACGAAAAACAATATGTTGGCTTTGACCAGCCATCATAACTAAGGTACTAAACACAGACTTAATCAAATGGTAATTGATATTAGACTGTTCTAAAAAAAAAGATGTGTATATAAATCAGAGCAATATTATTTGGAGTATTGTAATGAGGACCCACCAAAGTACAGTTATCACTGGAGCTCCTATCTAACAGAAGCTGGCCAATCCAGATGCACCTACTGGCATATTGTTTCTTAGTACTAGTTTGCTATAGCAAAGTTCAGAGGAAATCGAGATGTCAGTATTTACTAAAGCCAAGGATAATCTAAGGCTTAATTTAGGTCACAACTGTTCTATTTTTGTTTTAAAGGGCAACTTAATTTTTCTGCTGCTGTCCCATTTCACATGAGTGGCTCCACCATTTATCCTCTGGTGGATTTGTTTGGAGCCCAGTTTCGTCTGGTCCTCCCAAAAGCTGTTGCTCTGAAACACTTTTAGATTTTTTTTTTTTTTTTGCTTTTTCTGTAGTTTCCTCCCTCCCTCTCAACTCCATGTACGGTTAGCTGTCAATAACAGAGAGCTACACTCTTGCAGACAAGCATCTCTCAGCATCAGCATCCCGGCCAAGGAACAAGAAGAATAGGATGTCAAGATATTTTTGAATCTTCATCCGTGCTATTTCTATAATTGCTTCCTTATATAACCCGGAATGAGCATGTATGTCATAGTTATACCCTGGGCAATGCAGTAGGATAAGGCTTGCACTCACGCTCTCATTCTCACACACAACCAAAGCACGCTTGCACTCACTTGCTCACACCCTGCATGCATTGCTCAGCGATGCCTATTCATTGTAGTGGGGATGCAATCCTGGAGAGACTATTTCTGCAAGCCTTGTAGCGCTTCTGTCACCTCTCCTCAGGAGGACATGGAATACAGGATGGGAAGCTGCATTGGAGTCGTACGCAGCCAGGTAACACCATCTCTCTCATGCTGCAGATAAAAAGAGAGCGATTCCATCAGTGCATGTGTTGTGTTATTACTGCACACCGAAGGAGGGATGGTGTATGGAGGTGGTGTAATAGTGTCAAACTAGACAGACATCATGGGGGTTTGAGTGAAAATGTTGCCGTTTTGGCTGCCTAACTTCTTACTGGTCTGTAGCGGTCGGAGACCTGGAGATGAAGAGCGAGAAAGGAAGCAGGATCGAGAGGGTGAAAAAAGAGGGGGAGGTGCAAAGAGATGGCTCCAGTCTGTGTTCAGTGTGAGCAGGGGAGGGATGCTGGAAACGAAAGGGAAGGCAGTAGACACTTGGTGTTTTCATCTACATGGCAACATGCAGGAAAATGTATTTGCTTCAACCAGATGTTGCCGATGATGTCTTTTGTGGTTCATTGTGTAAATTAACACATGAATCCTAGCTGAGCAGTTATATATTCTGGTGTACAACAAATGAGGTTATTATGTATTTTTACTATAGAGATAGGTTGGAGATAGGCACCCTCATGACCCCAAAAGGGAACGAGCAGGAAAGAAAATGGATGGATGGAATATGAATCCATACCCAGTTGATACATCATAACTAGTTAGTAGTCACACAATTATGAAAGATGGTAAAACCAAGCAGCACCACAGTCTGCTATCAGCAATAAAGATTAATTTAAATAATGGTAATTTATTATTTTATTAGCTGTTATGACCTAAAGTTGTGATTGTCAAAATATAGTAGGCTATGAAACTAAACTAGTAAAAAAAATTTATTTCATGAATAATTTGGAGCGTTTTAGCACTAATCTGGAATTCCTAGAATGTTGGTTGCTTGTGTTGAATTTCGAGTGAAATAATAGATTAATTGTAACAGTAGTAATACAGAAGAGGATGTGGAGCTCTGAGAAGAGCTTACAGAATAGTGATTTTTTTCCGTGTCCATTTTCTCACGGTGTTCACATCTGCCCCGTATAAAAGTATTTTCAACATAGCCCGCCTGTTTAGCATTTACCGTATATTATTTGTGAAAAATAGCCGCTTGTAAAATATGAAGGCACAAAACAAATACGCATGCGCAAAGTTTTCGCGCTGCTCCTTTAACTCATGACGACAGTAAGTTTTTTTACTTTTAAAATTTTGACCTCATATCTCAAAATTTCGACATTTATATCCCAAAAATAAAAGCCTTTAATATTACTAAAAGTATTTTATGCTATACATGTATATACGGTAGTTAAATTATAAATATATACCAAAGAGATACCACAATCTTAAGGTCCAGTGCTTTATGTATTCAATTGTTTTCGTAAACTAGTTCAGAATTTAAAATAGCTGGAGGTTCAGTTCATTATTTAAATTTTTTGGGGCCCGGTTGACAAGTTTGCAAGTCTCCATGTAAACTTGATGCTTGATACACACCTCTAGCTTGTGTTTGCCCCCTTGCTTCTATCCTGCTTGAACTCTGTGCAGATATAGCTGCCCAGTGTGGCAGTCATCTCAAGAATGGCCAAGCTCGATTACTGTGGTGTAGCTGCACTGAACAAACCCTAAACGTCAATAATAATTTGGATAAATGTACAGTTTTTCCTTCTGTCAGCTGTATGGGTGAGTGACTTGGATTTTATTTCATGGTTAATAGCTAATAAAGCAGGTTAGCTCATAAATTATCAGCAAGCAAATTAGCAAAAACTATTGATCCAGATATGAAATAATCAAATTTCTGAAATAAAAAAATTTTTACTCATCGTTCACTGTGTCATTTAAATACCATTGTTGATTCACGAAACACCAAAGTGTCCCAGTATTTTTTTAATTTTCTTTTCCATATACTGTATTTGAAATGTCTTTTGACTTGTTTTTTTTTTGGCTTTGATTTTTAACATACTGTACACTGAAACAACTTAGTTGTAAACACGTAATAAAAAATGCTATATGGTGTGTTAATTATAGACTTTCCAAAACTCACTTTTTCCTCTGGCTCATTCAGGCACTATTGTCATAATCCAAGGTATTTATTTTCATGAAAATAACAGAATTTTCCAAATTAGTACAAAGCAGACTTTGTTTTGAAGCGACTTTGGTGCACATGACTCTTCAACGAGAAGACTTAAATAACCAGTGATGTGACAGACAGGAACAGCATCTATTTATAACAAGGTTCAAATGCAGGTTTGCATTTCCTGCCAGAATGTAGAGTAAGCAGTGACACATCAACAAGTTGCATAAATTTTATTTTTAAAACATCTTTTTTGTTGGTGACATTTTAGTAGTTAAACAAAATTATACATCAAAACCTTTTGTAATATCTTGATTTACCGTATGCACTCACATTGTTAGAATATTTTAACAACTGGAAATGCTATTTGTGCTATGTATTCACACCAAAAACACAATGTTCACTGTATTGGTGGGTATTTTTTTTTGTGTGGTGTGTGTGGCTAAATAGCTCCTAATAATCATTATTTTAAAGGGTTCCCAGCACAACAGTACCAACTGCTCAAAATGTTGGGTGACCAAACCAATGTAAACACATGGCATAGAAGAGCTCCAATGAATAAACTAGCTTCAGGTGCATTCTAGCTTTGTCATCTTTTCTCTGTGGATGCTTATGGCACATATAACGGTATACCGTACAATATCTCACCACTAAAGGGTACATTTTCAAAATGAATAGTGATATATATACTGATTATTTAATTACATAACAGGATTATGATGATTATGTAAATATTTCAAGGAAGTAAAAACATTTTACTTTGTCCAATTAAGTAAAGAAGCAAATGCATGAGATTTCAGATATTGATTGAAAAAAATCTTAGATTTATGAAATGATGTCACTGTCAGAGCAAGATAAGCTAAACCAGAAAAATGGTTCGAAGTAGAATGTTTTCTTACAGCAGAGGGAGACATAGGGCAAGTGCTGTTGTCAACTTGATTTTGGCAGTAATCTTCAAACCTGCAGTCACACACTGTCTGTCAAATGATGAGCTTACGGTTTTAGATTAACCCACTAACACAGCTAATGGGTTAAAACAGAGGTACCACTGTGTCAAGAGAAATGTTCTCTATAATCGAAGTGAACACATTGTAATGAATTTGTAGGATAAAAGAGCTAAAGTTCTCAATGAAACAAAGCAGACCAACAGTGTTTGAGAAATGTGGAGTTTTCAATGGAGTCTTCAAGCAATGTTGACTTATGCTTCAAAGCTGGTTTTGATCAGGTTTTATACGTTTGACTAGTGTTTAATGTATAATAGAAACACTCATTTACACAATCTTATAATGTGAAGTACAATGAGCTTAAAATATCACTGGAGAGTTGAAAAATGGAGAGTTTGAAAAGAATCCTCAATACTTTTTACTCATTCTTTTTATGTTATAATGTGCACAATTCACAAGTTCTGGTAATTCTTTTTGAATAACTTACAAAGTGCTTTATAATGAAATGACTTAAAATAAAATATTCACATTGATAATGATTTATTTTAAAATAGTTGAAATAGCTAAAATATAGTTGAAATAGTCAAATCAGAATTTTTTTTAACTTCAACATAATAAATACAATAATTAAGATATTCAATGTTCAGACATGCGACAGTGCTTGTTTAGAAAATAGACTGGTAAATATTTGTAAATATTAACTCTTCTATTTTTCTAGCAGTATAATAGTGGAAAGAAAATGTCCATTTAGCTATTTACATGGTTTTATCTCAATGAGAGCTCTGTTTATACTCTTTATAGATTTATAAACCAGGTTTAATGCCTTTAAATATAGTATTATCACTGTAAGCGACAATGCGTTTCCCCTTTTTCTACACCCATTTGAATGTTTTGGACTGTTTAGACTTCAAGATTGTTTGGCAGTTTGTTTTCAACATTTGTAAATCGATAATTTAGGTCTAATTGATTTTAACTTACTAAATAACTAACTCATTGAAATGTATTGAAAAGATTTAATTTCTACTATACTTGACAGCATCTCTGCACTTTGTTCTCCTTTCTTCAGAGCCTCTTAATCTCAACACATGACACATACTTGCACACATTTTGCTGCCAAATCTCTCAAAGCCCAGGGGTTTTCATAGGGTCTTTTGTGGAAATAGTTCACAGTATCTACTTTGTACTTTCTTTACATTGATTCTTCAGTCTGCTAGAGGTGGACTGTGTCATTGATGACCTGAAGTGTCCTCCCAGGCCTTCTTAACATCATGGGCAATGAGATCAGCACCTCAGAGCTGCCGGTAAGAGACATCCTGATGGGACGTATTGTCTGACTTCTTGTATCACTTAGGGGTATTAATCTTGTGTGTTCTGACACTAGACTTTAGCATTATTATGGCTTTTGAGGAGATTTGTTAACATTCTCAGACTGCTGCAATAGTGCCTGTGATAACAGAATGAATAGAGATGGGGAGTGCTGTGGCAAAAACATGCTCCGCTGTTTTAACTGTGTTGTCAAACAAGCTGATGGAACTCAGTTTGGAAATTGAGCAGATGTTCAGGGGACAAGTTTTTTTCCCCAAGTTTAAACATTTCTGCGTTTGCAGCATGGCATACATTTTAAAAAGATTGGTAGGAAAGCTCGCTTAAAATAATTATAATTGTATAATTGTGTTTTATTATAGCTTATAGTACATCCTCAACCGACCCGTTTAAATCATTAAAGGAACCAAAGAAATGTGTTCATCCTATCAAGGCTTTTGGACTTTGTTACAAACCTCTACTACAACAAAATAGAAATGTTGAAGTTTCACAAAATTATAAAATGTTGCTGTTGAAATCATGAGCATTGTTCGCCTAACAATGTTACCAAGAGATGAGAAACGAATTAGAATATATTGGTCAAATACGTGGTCAAAACCATAGACTGTAAAAAAAGGATGACATTAACACCATCCACAGTTAATATGAGGCAATCTCAGAGCTGGCCTAGACACTGTCATTGAGCGGCGCACATGTGACTCCCTGATAGGATGGAACTGCCACGGTTCCAGAGCTCCGCCTTGTGTCTGGTTTAGACACGCCCCTTATATACAACTTATTTCGTAATTTGAATTTGAAAGGACATCTCTGAATTGGATCGGTAGCAGTGTAAATGACACTGCTCTGTTCTGTGTAGCTGTCAATCACATGGCCCCGCTTAGTCAACCATACACAGAAAAAAAAGCGATTGAACTTTGTTCACTGTATAGATAACTTTCGAAACTCATTAAAACCGTTATGTATGTGTATATAACATAATAAAAAAAAAAACTTAAAATTTCAACTTTTTCCCCATAGACTTGTATTGACCTGAAATCATTCTGCAACCAGCGTGGCTCCACTCCTGTGAGACACACTTAGTCAAAACCTTTTAACAAAAGAAACTTTTAACAAAAAAAAAAGCCAAATATTTCTTAATTATATGCATAATTTTTCTTAATTTTGTACAATTACTCATGGGTAATGTTATGTTGCTTCCAAACCGCCGTTCAACTTTGACTTCACTGTTCATTTGAGGATCAACTTGTAGGGCTCTAGTTTTCAAGGATAACCCAACTTCCTAAAGCTAAAGTTATTTTTTCTGGATGTAACAGTACAATCCCCACTGGGGCATTAGTATGAGGTGAATAGGCGAGGCAAGGCTATTTTATTTGTTTAGCACATTTTCATACACATTGGCAATTCAAAGTGCTTTACAGAAGAATTAAACAGATCCGAGGAAAAAAAGTAAGGGATAAAAACATTGCAACTTATAGAAAAAGAGGAAAACGGGAGTTCACAGTGCTTTTCGGAGAGCAATGCTTTATCAGTAGAACAGTGGCATCTCATTAAAAGGCACATGTAATAGATAGCTGTATACATCTCTTACATGATCTATTTGTCTCTGCGACAGGAGGCTGGTGGAGAAAACGTGGTGCTTTTTCCTCCACAAGAAATGCAGTCTGGCATGTTAAATGAGGTACAGGAGGAGTTCAGCATGTGTTTGTGTGGATTGCTTAAGGACTGTGTATGATGTTTACACCGTAAATTAAGTTCAGACATCACAAGTAATTATACATTTACCGGACAAAACACAAACAGAAATAGTTTTTTCTTTTGCTAATACCAGAAATCTCGGTATTGTGGATGACTGATGATTTTTTTAAAGCTATATAAACACATTTCAACAGTTTACCAGAAATGCAGGATCCAGACACGCACAATAAACCTGTTTTGAGGTTCCCTTTCTCATTTTTTTTCTTATGGATGCATTCAAAAACTCGTTACATCATTATATTAAGTATTATTGACTGTCAGAATAAATAAAATATATATATATATATTTCACTGCAGCATTTTTAAGTTTGTTTCCTAAAAGCACAATGAGTGTAATATGTTTGAATTTCTGTTTTCTGTTCAAATTTACAACCTTGACTCTCACTTCGTGTGAAATATGATCTTCCACTAATGGTGTACTTTGAGATTGACCTTTGGCTCAAATCCCAGCATTCACCTGCAGCATGGTACATTATGCTGCAATAGTGTTCAGTCTAGAGCAGGAAGTGACAGAACAGCAGTAGACACGAGGAAGCTTGAGAGGCATGAGGGAGGGATCAGAGGCCAGAGATGGGGGAGGGAGCAGTGGAGCACTAGTCTAGTACTCAAGTGCTTCTGTGAGTGAGTGTGTGTCCTGGAGCGAGATTTGGTAGAGGTGGCTTTCAGGTGAAGCATAGAGCAAACGTTTGGTTTTCCTCTGAAGGACATGGACCTATTGTAGGACAGTCGAAGAGAGCTGAGCAGGGGAACTAGGGGACCATGTGCTCCGGTGTATTTGTGTCTTTGCCTGGCTGAACCAAAACATTCACAAGTGTGTTCGTCTCTTGAGCTCCCAGGGTGTCCAGCGCAGGAGTGTTGTGTTAGACAGCTTCAGTATTTTGAGAAGGTGAGTCTGTGATGCTTTTGGTGCATTTTTATGAGAAAACTCTTAATGTTGTTAGTAACTATGTAACATTTTGTCATATCAATCATCTGGAAAAAGAGAATAGTGCTGTACAATAACCATAATAAAATCTTTATCGGTATAAAGGAAACTGTTACTATTATTTAGAAAAAAAATAAAGAATGTCATAAAGAATGCAATTGAAAATTCTGCTAAACATTGTCTGTACATTTTTGTGTTGCTAACTTAGCTGAGACTTTTACTTGTATAATTTAAGATGTACTTTTCATGTTTGTGTGTGTATTGTGACCCATAACTTTCAGAGGTCAACATTCTGTATGTTTGCCATGGCAACTGGTAACCTTTCACAGGCAGGACGCGTGGTAGTTAACAGCAGGGATTTACTGTTGAGCCAGACAATGTAGGCTGTTAAATAATAAGGGGCTAAGAGGCCAGATTGGGTCTCCTTTTTAGGATTTATCTTGGTGTAGGTCAAAGGACAAAAAAATTGACTTTTCTAACAAAAGGTGTGATTTGATGTGAGTCTCCATGTGCTGTCTACATGTGTAAGAGAAGAATTTGTGGAAGTTATTTCATTTAAGTATGCAAAACTTGTAATTTAGTGCAGCTCAGAGAGTGATTAACTTCAGTTGTTAAAGTTTAGGGATTAGGTAGGGATTCAGAACATAGACAGTAAGTTGTAGATTGTTAAACCAGTCGTGAATTTGAGATCATAGAAGTTTAATAAGTTAGGTTGGTGTTTCTGTAGTCCTACAGCATTTTTGTGAATAATGAGGAAATATGTTTAAGATCAAGGGCATATGAGAGTATGGGATACCTTCTGTAAAATATGAACAATAACTAGATGGCTAAAGTTTGTACAGAAACATTGATGTTGGTTTGTAAATGTGGGGCTGCTATGCAGCAGTCAGTGACATCAATCATACAAAGTTTCTCATTGCAATATGAGTGATTTAAACCAAACGCTATGATTTTCCTTAGCTTACATAACAATAGGCCAAATTGGTTGCTAAGGTAAACAGTCGGTTGCTATGGGGGTTTCATAATATGAATATAATGTTTCCTAATATGTTATATATTTCTTATTATGATTAACTAAAATATACCCACATTTCTCTATGATGTTTCATCTTGAAAATGTTTTTGTTGCTGATTCTCATTTATTTTTAATGGCCATTATATGTCAATGGTAAATATTTAACCCCTTCTACAGCTTGGGGTTCAAATACCTCTGCACGGTAGTTTGTATGTTCTTGCATTGAAAGTCTATTTGATAGTTCTATGAGGTTCTCAGTTTGAGTAAACAACGTTTGAACCCATGTTAAGCCTTTGGCCAATTTCCCAACATTCTCAGTGATTTCCTAGAATTCCTGGATGATATCTTTTTCCAGTCTGAAAGGATATAGCAACCTGAATCAGACCAGTTTGTATGTTTGTGCAAAGTTTAGAGACTAGAACAGGTCCTCTAGAAATTTTCTCTGAGGCAAAAAACGATATCAATATACCGGTAATTATATTTAATTTAAAATAATTTTATCTCACAACTGAAAGTACATTACAAAATGTAGAGTATGGAATTTCTCATTACTGTTAGCCACTTAAACATAACAATGATGTCTGTCTGTTTGATGACGCTCTGAAGAGCAGATGTTTACATGTTTTTAACAGCAGCTACCGGTATATATTTTTGAACACATGTATATATGTTTTAGTTCATATAATAATCTGTCTATCCTAGTCTGGACTCATTCATAACCACTGCTAAATAAATAATCAGAAACAACAGTCAATAAACAGAAGCAACAGAATACATGTGGCAGCAGTGTCTATGCTTTCTCCACCAATTACTTGTCCCAAAACCTGTTTGTTTTAATAGTACCTGGAGTAACTGGGATCCATGTGTATTCATTTAATTGGCTCTACCTTTGGAGTTGTGCGATTTGGAGTATGGTGTGTGAAATGAGACGTTAAAAAGTATTAGAAAAATGTATGCTCACAACTACAAATATTTATTGATCTATAGTTTTAATATATTTACGTGAAAATTCTCATAATAAAGTTACATATAATAACATTGTACTACACAAATATATATGCAATTGTGTAAATATTATACGATTATGACAGCTTGTTGTCTACTGTTGATGTATAAACATATTCCCAAGTTGAGAAGTTGTAGAAACCCTGGACAGTTGTCTCAAGACAGAGGTGATCTTTGTTTGATTCTCTGAAGGAAAGGGTGATTTGAGGAAACAGTACGAGGATTGTTCATCAAAGTGTTTTTGCTGATTTTGGCGATTGCTAGGTGCTACTGAAATATGAAACAGAAAATAGATTTTTAAACGATTATTTTTTTTATAGTGAACTGTTTGAATATACCAACGGAATCTAAATACTTTGATTTGTTTGGACTTAACCATGATTTAATTTGATATTCTGACCTGATTCAAATTAAGTGAGGTTTCTGCTCAAACACCAGAGAATGTTGGCCGATTCCTTACAAAGCTCTGGAATGATAAAACATAACCTGTTCAGGAAGGAAAGATGTCGAAAACAATGTTAAAGGACGTGAGGCTTTTAATGCATCTCTAATGTGAGCCGGGTTCCTAAGAGCCTGTAACCGGATCTTCTTCTGCTACACAGAGACTTGACTGTGTATCAGGGGGCTGGAAAGAGTGTGAGAAGAAGATGAGTTTGCTTTTATTTTGGAAGGGACTTTTATACTGAATCAACAAATGTGTAATTTTTCTGAATATGTTTTGGTTTTGATTGAATAATTACATCTAGATGACTAAAGTGTATTCACAGACTAACAAAAAGTATTTTTATCAGAAAAATTGATTGGTTGTCAAGGTAGAATGTTTGGTTATTGTGGACAAGTCAGGGTCATCATAAAAGTTCTCCATGACAATATGAGTGATCTAAAGCAACTCCCATGTCTCTGGTTTCCCTTAGACCGGATATTGATATGTCAAATTGATTGATATGGGAAACAGACTGGTTACTATGGAGGGTCTATTATCATAAAAAATGATGTTAAAATACTCTGACTAAAATAAACAAATCCCCATTACTCTATGATGTTTCATTTTGAAGATACCCTTTCCCATTTATTTTCAGTGGCTTTTATAAATCAATTGAAAATATTTAACCCCTTCTATAGCCACAGTGGTTGGTATGTTCTTGCACAAACCAATAACCTCCACAATATATCCTTACTCTAACCCAGCATTCTCAGCTATTTCCTAGAATTCATTTAGTGGTCTTCAAGGCCAACATAACTATAAAAAGCTACTTTTAAGGCAAGATTTTAGATTATGATTATTTTGTTTTACAACATATATGCTATAATCTCCCAAATGAAACATTTTTATAGATTCCTTTATATCCCTGACAATATTATGTCCATGACACAAGGTGTTAAAATAAAAATGAAATTTGTTTTTAAAAATGTTAAATCTATCACTGGACAATTTCAATGTTTAAACTGTTGAATGTTTTAAACAAATAAAATGTATCATAAAAACCGTAAAGCTACAAACGACAGGTGTATTAGAGTGTATATTATCATCCACATGCAAGGGGGCAGCACTAATATTTGTGCTTTGAGACTGCTTGTTTCATATATAGCTTTATAATGTTTTTTCTCATGATTGTTCCATGGTGTTGTACTCCTAAACAATATATCTCAGGATCTCCATGATGCATATTGTGACATTTTTGTTTTGCAATAATCTGTCACAACATGTTTCACCCTTATTCATTATTAAATATTTTGCCACTGTTTAAAAAGGGACTTTTACTTACATCACTGTCTAGGAGTGTGTCTGGAATACACCTTGCAAGTCATTTTATGATATATTAAAAGGTATTTTTAACAAATCCAAAAAAATTCAAAAAGTTTTTGAAATTACTGTGCATCACACAGAAAAATGTGAGAAAAAAAACTAAATAGTAATTTAATAAAAAACGTGCACTGATAATAGTATTTACATTTCCTGTTAATATTATTCTTCATGTTCGTGTAATCTGAATCTCTTAACGACCCTATATCATCATTTTGAAAAATTATCTGGTTTTTGAAGTCTCAGATAACAGGTTGAATCGCATTGAAGGTCAAAAAACACTTTCATTATCTTTTTATACACGTTTATTTTTGCTGGATTTTTAAGTTACTCAGAATTAATTGTTTTATGCACAGTTTGTGTGAAACTCCTCCATTACGTGACGCAACCTGCGAGGATTGGTACAGACTCATTGGATACTGTGTGTCACATGCATCTCCAAAACAGAAAGTCTAACAACAAATATTACTCATGATTTACAGAAAAAGTTCATTAAAAGTCAACGATACAATACAAAAAAGTTATGACGCTCCCTTATCAGTATGAACCTGTGGCTCAAGGGTTATCTATTCTGATTTACTCCCTATTTGGAGTAAATCAATGTTTGTCTTTATGAACACTCCTGTCCAAAATGAACCAAATAAAAGACAAAACATAACCAGCCTAAAACCTCTTGGAAAACAACAGAGTAATCAAACATTTATAAGAGCGCTACCATCAGCTTTTCCAAATAGAATATATTCATTTGCCTAATGAGGAGTTGACACACTTGCCAACACGGACCACCTATTAGAAGGCAGATCAGTTAAGCCTGCTTCCATGTGAGAAAAGTGTCAAACGAAAAATCAGAACTGAACACAGGTAAAGTGAAACTGACAAAAAATTAAATGAAAATGATTTTTTTTAAATGCTTTACGAAAAAAAAAACAATCAATTTAAATAAATTATTTACTATCAAAGCTGTAAAAATACATTTTAATTCATTTATTTACGTTCAAAGCTATTTTTTTCGATAAAGACTTCAGGCATTATTCTCATTCCATACAAATATGGCTTAATTTTTTTAATAGCAGGGTTTACTTAAAACTGCAATAATCTTTATTTGTTTTACCACAACACACATTACATTATTTGCTCATAATTATGTGTAAAGGCAAACTGGCATGTATGAGCTGAGCCTCAAAGCACAGACAATTTCTGGATTCACTAGCAACTTTTTTTTCCCCGCAAGTGCAGATGCCACATTGATTAATGATTAGGGTGTGTATTGTTATTAACTAAGTTCTTTATTGGCATGCTGGGAGTGTTTTCTTCAGGGCCGAAAACCAAACTCTGCACACTTTAACAAGCCCCATGTTGGTTGCAACAACTTGTTCTCTGTTTGTTAAGCTGTTTAGTTTGAGCCATTGGTTTGATTAGAAACAGATTCTGCTGCACTGTTGTCTAACTGCTTCAATGTGTTTCACAGACTGGAGACAAAGTGAGCCCTCAGAGGGAGACCAATGGATCTATCCCCACTGCTGGGTCACAGCTGACTACTGTGGAAGAAGAACAACCACAAAATCAGAAAGAGGAGGAGAAAGAGGAGCTGGAGTTTCCTCATGATCTGCTGCCGAGCATAGACCTCGACCTCAGCACTGAGCTCAATCTCACCTGGGGAACAGCACTTAGGTATGTGTAAGATATAGTAATTACCTGTTTTACAAGAACACACAGATATAGACGCACACGCACACACACACACACGGACGTATTTCCTTAAACATACTGCACTTGTATTGTGCACGCCTCTCTGGGCAGGTTGTAACAGGATGAAAGATTCTTTGGAAAAGTTGTGCAACTTTTATGCAAATTTTCCACCTTCCTGTTAAGTTTTGCGTATTAGTATGAAGAAAGGTTAAAGCTTTTTTTTTTACTGTAGAGAAATGAATAACAAATGAAATCTAGTTGTTCAGACTAAACGTAAAATCAAACATTCTTACTAGCAGTGGTTTCATGAAAGCAACATGTATAAGGATGCCAGGCTGCTGAAGCACTGCAGTAAAATGTGAGATCTGAACTTTTCTGAATGCTCCTTACATGAACTCTTTATGCACCATGACTTTCGGAAGCTGTGAGTTTAGATTTTAGAAATCAGAGGTGTGCATTCGAGTCATAAAGACTCGACTTGACAATATGGCAAAAGACTTGCGACTTGACTTGGACTTGAAACCCAATGACTTATAACTTGACTCGGACTTGACCCCTTTGACTCGGAAATTCACATTTCTCTCTGTGCGAGTTCACGTTGTGGATGCTTCTGTGTCCGAGAGAGAGAGACAATCAGCCAATAAAACTGAACCGATATCGCTGTACCTGCTGATTCATGCTTTTTGACACACTCTTCGTGCTCAACTCTGTGTTTGCGTTTGAGATGGTGGAACTAATTTATTGCTTTGCCACCTTATGCCGTCTTCATTAGTTTGCAAACTTTGCATATCACAGTCTCTTGGTTTACATCTGATTTACTGAAACCAAACCACGCCCATATCACAGAGGTACCTGCCCATTTAGCAAAGAACTCGTCCGTAACCACTGTCCCTCCCTATATATATACCGGTATATTAAAAATATCACCCAACCCTAATCAGGGGCCCAACTTTTTAATGCCCAAGGGTTACCTTCAGGTGGGTTACCTTTACCAGCCACTCAAACCCTTTTGTGTCAGTTTTTGTGCATGTTATCAGGCCAAACTCACCGGGCTATGTAATATTTTGATGGTTTTGCAAATACTTTTACACAAATGATTTAAATCCCGAGGAATGAACAAATTTGATCATTTAACACTTTGTTTCAAGTTAACCTCAATATAGCCACTATATCTCATCAACTGCCTTTATATTCCATCCAGAACACATGCTTATTCTTTGAGGATTTTTTTTCTACACTCTTAGTGTTTCTCCAATGACTCATTCCTGTGGAAAACTTGACTGACTGATGGGCCATTGGCAGGTTGACTAAAGCCTGCTAGCCTTGCCAGGAACTGTTGGCTGGTAAAGCCAAGGCATGCTCCAGCCTTTTTTTTTTTTGCTAAGAAAGTAATGCTTGAGATTTTAGCAAACATTTATATACTGTTTACTTATTATACATGGACTATTTGTTTGTATATATATATATATATATGCAGTATTGTGTTGAAGTTGAGAATACACGTTTTGTGTTTCCAAGCCATAACTTATTTGAGGGGAAAATGCATTTTTATAGATATTTTAGGGACCTACTAGATACACAATTACAAATAATTGTATTATGAACAATAATACAATTATTTGTATAGGTAATAGTAATAGTATCACTAATAATGTAATAAGTGGCTCGTGTTTATAGGTGCTTATTTTGCATTTGTTTGTGTAGTAGTGAGCAGGAGGCATCGGGTGAGAAGAAGAATGAGGCAATGGCACTGGGTGGCACTGCCAACCCTCTGCTCTCAGGCCTCGGTAATTACACAGAGGCTAGACCACCAATAGTGGGCCTTATAAAGAGGTAACAGCTACAATGAAAATGGAGATGGAGAGATACAGTACAGACATTGATCATTCCTAGATCAAACTAGACTCATGCTTTTAAAATATGATAAAACTTAGTGAGGTCTCTTTAGCTCCATTTTGTGTTCAGGTGGCTACTGTAGAGGTGTGTTTTTTCCCTCCTAGTTGCACAAACTAGGACTAACTCCTATTTATATTTTAGCATGTTCTGGCAGAGAGGTTACAGTTTTGGCACTACTTTAAACATCTGACTACGTTTATAAAAAAAATGGCAAAAAGTGACTAAAAAAAACTGTTAGTCATTGTTTTAACAATTTCTACATTTTACCCACAATTAAAAAATGTAACATAGCTGTGTTAGCTGGGAGGGTGAAAATTGGTTGGTTTGCTGTGAACTAAACTGGCTTTTGATTGGACAGCTGGAACTGTTTTAACACCTTTGCATGAGGCGAAAGTGTTTGGTTTACCACTTCAAAGTATTGCTTGATAAACAGGAAGCCATTTTTCCAGTTTTCACCTTAGTGTTTTCTAGGGTTGGGTTTTGATACTTGAATTAATACTTACACTTCACTATTCAGCTTTTCAGCTCTGCAATGTCCCATTAATGAATATTTACATTTTATCAAACAATTAATGTATATTACACACATCTGCTCAGAAAAAAAATCCTTAGATTTTAATTTTTGCTTTAAAGGTAAAAATCTAGTATTAACAACTCAACAATTAAAAAAGAAAAAAAAGTCATTGAATTTATGTACTCTCTAGTAACACTATCTATTTTAGTAGTTTTTAGGAATCTCAAATATTTGGCAACCGGAGGCTTCCTCACACACTGAGTGAATTTAATCATAGTCGGTTTACAAAAATTATTCTCCGCTCTTTTCTTTGTGCATGTACATGCTTCAAAGACAAATTCTATATAGTATGATTAAACAGATGTTTTGGGACTGACATTTATGCTTTATTTCAGTCTGGTTATTACCAATAGTATTTGCCCCAGTTATATATTATTACTGAGTTTTAGTACCCAACCTTTTTTCAAATCTTAATCCAGTTGGTATACAAACTTCACTCGGACCACTAGATGTGACTAAACTCTTTATGATTCTGCTATGCATATCACTATATTTAAAAAGAACAGCTAAAGTCCTGTGATTGGTGATATGGAGAGAAACGTTCTCACATATTACAAATATAGACCTAAACATTACACACACTCAAAGAAAAAAAAACAAAACACATTACAATAAAAATATTAAAATATATAAAAAATTTAATATATTTATCTCATATCAAAAATTCCCAACATAATGCATTAAAAAAACTTTGATCTATAGCAGAACTAAAACGATTATAAAAGCAGCTCTTAATAGCAAACTTGACTTAAGCGAATAAAAGATTCGTCAGTATTTCTTTAAATATGTCCCTCAAATACAGAAAACAAACTAAAAATTTGCTAGAATAGAACCAGAAAAATGCACATATAACAACATGAAGGTGTTCTGGGAGTGGCAGCTTCTTATCAAAACCATTGAGTGACAGTAAAAGACTATGGTTCATCAATGTGCCGAGAGATCACATACCTCTTGTGGTCGAATAAAGAAAAACACATTTGTTTCCTTTTGAGATAAAGATGATTCATAAATTTCCAAGTCTAAAAGAACATTCAAAAACATGTTAGCTAAGCTATTTCTGTTCTGTTGATGCCCCCCGTGGCAGAAGGTGGTTTGAGAGCAAGAATGTGGGAAGCATGATTGTCATAATAGATCAGCTGTAGCGACCTCACAGCTCTGGCAGCCACTGTCTTAATTCAGTTGGAAATGGAATCTACCGATTCATATAGATAAACTAGAATGGACAATGTCTGTTGTAATGTGCTTGTTTGAAAAAATTTTCATGGTAGTCATCCATTGCATTTAAATGTGGTTTATTACTGTACTGTCCTTAATGGATATTAAAACGATGGGGAATTGAGCTTGGTATAAAACAACGTGACTTCCCTTGATCCCTTTTACTGGGTAACACTTTCTTTGCATTTCTGGTTATTGACTCATAGACATTAGTAAATGATTTGAATTTATTTAGAATCAAAGACAAATAAGAGTCAGAATGCATGGCCATGTATTTAATAGAGATGTGAACCTACAGTGTAATAGTCTTCAGTTTGGTTCGTATAGGTCATCATGTCATTTGTACAGTTGGGCTTGTTGTCCGCTTAGATTCTGCTTAATGTCATTGACTTATTCACTAGAAAATCAGGATTTTGCACCAACGCCAAATGTAAACACATATTTCACTAAATACATCTAAAATTTAAATACATTCAAAATGACTTAATCTCTGGATTAAATATTTTGATGACTTTGCTTTTCCACAAATGCAAGTGTTTCATTTTGTTTGTAGCTTTTGCAAGTTACCTGTGAGGCCTGGTGAAATACTTTAAAAAAGTGCAGGAGAAACCAGATGAAAATAACATATAGTTAAAAAAGGTTCCTTCGCAGTCCATTGATAGTCTGGTGCCCAAACATTTGGTTGCAGTATTGGTGTAGTATCTTGTCTTTGTGGATTTGCCACCTCCTTCTTTTATTCGTCATCTTTTTTTTTCTCCAGGCCATGGTCTTTAGTTATCTTCATTGTGAAAAACAGAGTAGGCACCCTTTGTAGGTTATGAGTCAATCAGTAGGGCACCATTCACGTTACCCCTACATCTTACCTCAATCATCTTTTTGTATTGTGGGGTGAACATGAGTCTGTGCTAGAAGGAATGCACAGGAAAAACTTCCAAATTCCTCTCAGGAAAACCCTAACTTTCCTAATACTGGTGACTTACTAAATGTTCATAAAAGGAACTACTTTGCCAGTGTTTGTATTAAAAGTTCTGATTTCTCACATTCACGTCTGCTTTACCTATACCACAATTGCTGTCGGAATATAACAACAAGTTATGGTCCACAAATGAGCTGATACTGAACCAAACACTTCTTCTTTGTGGCGCATTGGGAAAAAGAACATTCATTTTTATTGAATTAATATTTATGATTCATTGTTGCGCATTTGCTTGTCTATTGAATGCATGAGTTTTTGTCGTGTCTTTGGCATGACGTGGGCTGGAGTGCTTTTGGCTTGGTGTGTGAAGATCAACTGATTGTTTTGCAGAGAAGATTCATCAAAATTTTCTTTTTTTTTGGAAATGGTAAAGCAGTAGCTGTGATGGTGAACAAATCTCTGAGCCGGTTGCGTCACTGAGCCAGGACAATCTGGATAATACACCACAGCAAGAAATTTCCACCATTAATCATGTAGCTGCTCAGGTGGATTATGAACTCCAAGAAGCTTTGAATGAATGTGAGGATGAAATGTGTGCTACTGGCAAATGTCCCATCGACCCAAGAGTGGCAGGTGATCAGAACAGGTGTCTCTACTCAGGTTTGTCTGATAAGAAAGAACAAACCAAGGCGCTTGAAGCTAAAAAGGATTTTGATTTATTTTATGAACCTCTTGAATCCTATGGACATTACAGTGGAAATTGTGACCTGCAGAAAAGTGACCCAATAGTAGGTGATAAGGGGGTGTTGAGCTTCAGTGATATTATTGTAGGAACAAACGAAACCAATACATTGACCAATGATTTAGAAAACGTCAAGGATGTAAACGAAGACCCAGATTGGTCAGCTAGGGAACTGTCAAAGGTGGAGCAGCTAACAAAATCAGACACTGACATAGAAGTTGAGAGTCAACAAAGAACAACTTTGAAAACCATACAATCAACATCAGAGATGGGGACAAGCAAGAAAGTAATTCAGACAATACAAGACATCTGCACTTTGAACTCTGCACAGGATGGAAAGAACATGCTAGTTGAAAATGGCATGAATGTTGTAGCAGTAGCACAAACCGAAACTGGACACAAAAACATTATTTTACCAATAGCAACACATATGATCCCGGACTCATCTGAAAATAAAGCAGAGATCCTTAATCAGGTTATTGAGGACACATCACCAAATTTTAATAAACAAGATGGTCACATGTGTCACTTAGAAACTAAAATAAACTTGCAAACAAACACAGAGAAACAGGTGGTGTCAGGGACACAACAGCAGATATGTGGAAACATAGAATCAAACTTGAAAGAAGGATCAAACTTTACAATTCAAGGAAAGGAATCTGGAACTTCAGAACAGCTGAATCCTGAGGGTAAACAATTGAACTTCTTGCCGACTTCAGTCCCTGGAGCTCATCTGTCTCTGGCTGTAACTCCACTAACCCTAATACCACACCCTCTGCAGGGGCCAGAGAAACATGATGACCAGGATAAAACAGATGGTCGCCGCAAATCAATATCAGTAGCTGAAACCAAATCCCAGGACTCCTGTACAACAGAGGAAGTCAAATATGATAAACATGTGCCTGATGCATCTGCTGTTATGATAGATTTCTGTAAAGATAACGCAGTTGCTGAATATGATCCCAATGGGAGATGTGACTTAGAGACATATCCACCGAAACAGGAGAACAGAGCTCCTTTAGGCAATAAAGTTGGCACATATACTGCAGTGTGGGGGGATTCACACTCTCAGATTCGAGCTGTTGCAGAAGTAGAGGAAGAGGTACCATCCAATGCCTCCACATTGCTACAAACAACACCCACGATGCCAGAAATGATAGGAGAGAAGACGAGGGATGATACAACCCAAGGCGCTGTAATTATAGTACATGCAACAGAGAGAGAGTCGACAGAGCAGGATGCGGATGTGTCTCAGAGTACAGAGAACAAATTGAGAGGAAGTACATCTGAACAGGGACATCTATGCAGATCGGTACATTTCGTGAAGAACTGCTCACCTGCTCAAATAAAAGAGAACACTGAAGAGAGCTGTGTTAACGACACACCGCCTAATTCGACAGAGAATGAGAGAGATGGAGGGGGTCTGCCGACACACTATCTAGCTGAAGACAGAGATACGCACACGGTCAGTACAGAGAACAAAGCTCTGGTCACATCTTCCTTTTCAGCTGTCTTCGGAACATGTGTATCAGAGAGTTTCCCATCAAAGGAAAAACAAGGAAAATACGAAGAGAAGAAGACGGAGATAAGAGAAGGCAAGGCACAGAGTGGACTACTTGAAAGCAGGGTGTCACAGACTGAGATTGAGTCGGAGACTGGGCTATTCAATACTATTTCAGCGTCTCCAGCAGCAACACAAGAAAAGAGTGACGTCATTCATCCTGTCACGAAAGGAACAGCCCTCTTTCCTCGGACCCCCTTTGAAATTAATGATTGTGACGCCATCAGCTCATCCTTTCCTCTTTCCCACATAAACTCTACAGAGACAGAAGCTCAAAGAGAGGATGAGGCTAATCTAAATCTAAAACCTTGCGCATCTGGAGCAGAACTGCCTTGCAGTGATCTATTATTTCCTCTAGAAGCCTCTCCGGAACTCGGGTGGCTCGTATCCCAAGCCAACAGTCAACAGGTACCGAGCACTTTACAGACTACATCTGCAAACTGTGACACCTCCATCAAGACAGGGAATCAAATAAAAGAAACAGTTCTTGCTAGTGAAGACAACTCAGCTAAGCTAACAGAGAAGATGAGGGATGTCACTGGATGTTTTGCAGAAGAAGGTATATGTCAAGAAGGAAGCCAAAAGGATGCCACCTTGAATCTCAAAATGAAGGAATGTTCTTCTTTGCCGCCGCTTATGGTGTTTGAAAATCTGCGTCATCCAGTAAAAGAGACTAGCTTCAACTTTGAAGGTTTTCTCAGTATCAACACACCAGCACTTCCTGAAAAAGCACAAGAAAATACAGAAAACAAAGAGAACAACTTGAAAAAGGAAGTGACTTTCTCTGAGGAACAAGTAGAAGAGGACAAAAAGGGAAAACCGAGAGGACAAGTAGACATTACCCTTAAAGATTCAACTGACTGGAGAGAAGTGTCCAGTGTGACTCTAGAACAGAGTGTGAATACTTTAAATCTTGGAAAAAATGTTAAAGCAAGTAAGGATGACATTGAAAACAGTGGAACAGGGATAGATAAATCTTCAGTTATACAGAGAAAGCATGTTACGTTTGCATCACTCTATAATCTAGATAATACTGAAACAAACGACGAAGTTAAAGAAAATCTGGAACAAACGGACTCGAAACAAGAGCAACAAAGAATGAAAGCCTCTGTGGATGTTACTTTAAAAAATTCCAATGATGGAGATGAGTCAGCATTCACAGAGAATAGAGACCTTTTACTACAGGTTCTTTCTTCACAAGAGAGTGGTAACTCCTCCCCAACTGTAGATTGTCTGCTGGCCGAAATAGATGCGTCTAAAGGAGGGCAATTGTCTACTGAGGCGTTGCTTGGCAATACGCAAAACCAGATTGAAGAGGACAATAAATCAAAGGTCCTTGAAGCAAATGACATAAACATGTGTCACGGGAACTCTTTGACGCTTGTCGATAAACAAGGATATGAGACCGAAAATGACACAAGTAAACATGGCTCACTGGACAAAACCAGCTCTCTATCTCAATCAGCAGACACGGATATCAACAAATGTCACAGCAATCAGCCTGCTAAATCCTCAGAGATGCCAATATTGTCAAAAACAGATGCAGATGTATGGGCCTGTCAGAAAGAACCACAGCTGACTGATTCAAAGGATGCCGGGGACACTGTGGCCCTCTCTCATATTACAGTGGGGACTGCAATATCAGAACAAAGGAGCCTTTTCTCAGCAACAAAGCAAAGCAATAACAGTGATTCCAGGGATGTGTCTGCATTTGTTCTAAAAGCTCCAAGCCCAATGCTGAGTCACTGTGAATCGATTAGTGGTTATGATATTGCTTTAGCAGAAACAGTGGGGCTAGAAGAGCTTGTGAAGAATGATGACGGCAGATTTGATCTAAAGGCAGATGGGGATGGAGATGAGCTGAGAGCACACAATGCAAATGATCTACTAAACCCTGCTGTTTCAATCCTGGAAAACCTGGCACCATCACCTGAAAGACTACTATTAAAGAACTCAGGAAAAAACGCACCAATTGATGTGTATAACAATACTGCACAATTAGATAATGAGAGCAAAGGTCATGTCATGGAAGATTTCAATTTAAAACACGTTGAAGAATTAAATACATCTAGAAATTCTGTAAAAAAGGATGCAGATGAACAGGTGAAGGGTAAAGAAAAGGGTTGTGAAAAAAACAAAAATTGGACTTCTCTGGAAAATAAAAATGAAGAAAGGACGGAATACAAAGAATTCCAATTTAGAGACCAGGACAGCAAAGAGTCTTATGTTCATACAATTGATCCTCAACCTGCATTGAAAACGCAACACAGTCCCAATGACGAAAACAAACAGGATGTGCATTTCGAAGACAATCTTGTGACAATTCTAGCTGATGAACCTACAAATATGTTTGAAAAAATCAGCCAGAGAATGGGAGTAGACGACGAGTCTGAGCAAGAATGTAAAGATAAACATTTGAATTCCAAAGAAAGGACACATATCTCTCAAGAGCAGGACAAGGCTGTTATAATGGAAAGCTATGATCAAACTCACAAAGGAAACCAGACAATTTTTACCCCAACTGAGGACTCCGAAGGTAATGTTTTAAATGAAGCAGCAGTTGATTTGCCTGATCCCCTTTTAACCTCCAGAGGAACTTCAGAAGAAACTGTGGGTTTTATTGTGACCCAATCCAAAGTGTCAATTCCCATCACTGATCAGACACAACCATCTCCTTTGAATTCTTCATTGGAAGCAGGCGACATCCCAGATCTGAGCTTAAAACAGATAGATTCAGCTAGATTTTCACAGTTACAAGAGCTCCAGCAGCAATGTAATTTCACGACTCCCAGAGAAGCAGTTTTTAGTGATGATAATAGCTCTGGTTTCAAAAGTGCTGAGGATGATAATCATGCAGATGCTGAGGCAATCAAAAAGGACGAAAAAAGAATGGTGTTTATCAATGCAGAGGCTAATTGTTTACCAAACAGCCCATCAGAGAAATCTGAAATAATTTTCAATGATGGCAAAGACGTTTTTTACAATGCAGCTTCCCAAAAGGAAGCGGGTCATGTACAAACACACAATCCTAGTACTTGTAATTTCCCTGTTTGTGAGGAAAACCAAACACAGCTGGCTCCCAATTTGTCTGTGTCATATTCTGAAAGCTCAGAATGCCTGACGTTTATAGAGGCTCCTGAGACAAAAGTGCCTATGATCTCAGCCTCACAGGAACATGTGAGTAAACACGCAGAACCTACAAGTTCTCTGCTTAGTTTTAATGTAAATGTGAACAGAATTCAGGATTTAAAGAAGGAAGAAGAACATTATTCTGCGATTCCTTGCCTCTCACACCATGAAGAAGGACTTGAGTCAGATCAAGACTGTTTGGGATCTTTACCTCCTGAAAACAGTGGAAATATTGATGATTTCCTGGTATCTACTGCAGGATCCACCAAAGAGTTGATTTTCCAGTCCTCTACCAGCCAGGGATCCAATGCCCATGACTTAAATGCTACCTCTATGCCAGAGGACCGTAAAGAGGTAAAGGATATACATGTGGAGCAGGCTATTGCAGTTGCAGTAGAGCACATATCTTATAATTCCACTCCCGATTCACAGTCAGGTGCCTGGAGGACAGAGCAGCTTAATAGGGATTTGTCAGAGCAATTCCCAGACGGTACCCAAAACACAGAGGTGCAGCATACACAGTGTTCTGAGCAGCAACTACATGTGAGAACATGTCTGGGCAGTGAAAACAACATTAACACTAAGAAACCAGAAGACAGTTTTTCAAATGGTAGACAAGAGCCACTTGGAAACTTGGAACAGATTGAAGGGGAGGATGAGCCAGTTGAAAACTATTGCATGGACAAGTCCAATGAGTCATCAGCATATGTAGAGAAAGAAAGGATGCCCAATGAAAAACTATTCAACCAGGATGTAGAGGCTCCATTTGACAAGCCAAAAGCAGAAGATGCTAATGTAGTACTGAACGAAAGTAAACCAGATGCATCATTGTTAGGTCCTGAGACAATTGCATACCTAGTGGATTCCCTTCAGCAGCCGTATGAATCGAATCAGCAACCCACTAAATCTCTTATCCAAACTTTACGTGAAGCGGCCACAGATACTGTTTTATGCAGCAGCACACAACATGCTGAAATATTACATATCTCGCATGAGGACAATGACGTACCCAGGCAAAATGAAAGAGATACCATTGAAGAGGAAGTCAACAAGTTATCAGAAGTTGCAGCTGCTGGCATGTCAGGTTCAGACTCAGGAAAGGTGCAAGGGTTGCATGTTAAAAACAGATTGGACAACCAAAGCCTCAGCGGGGTCTTCATCCCTGAGAGGTCAAATACTCTAAACTCTTCTCAAGGATCCGATTGGCTTAGAGCACTGAAGGAGGCAGCCTCCATGTCTCGAAACATCCCACAGCACAAAGATGAGGCTACCGGTGGACCTACAGAAAACAGGTACTTTGTCATATAGATGTGTGTGACAGGGGTATGGGGGTCTGGTGTGGTAGAAGGAAATATTTTTTTTGTGACATTTAGAGTTTTATCAAAGGAAATGTTGATTTGTTGCACCTTACCGGTCCATATTGGTTTGTTCAGCTTAAACTGGTAACAAGAATGACTTGTAAGAACAAGGAGCCAACCACAAGTACTATAGCTCATTATCTCCTGAGAGTGACCTCAACAGTGACATCAACTTGTGCCCTTTAGGCAAAGAAAGACTCCTTTCATTCTCTTTCACAATAACACACACAGAGCTTTTCATATTAGAGGGCCAAACTAAAGGCTCTGAGCAATTTGCATTGAAACTAACCAAATTGATTGTCTTCTTTTTCAATTTTCAGACCATTTGAGAATCTCGGATCACCTCAGGCTGAACTAGAATTCAGAACTCCGACCGAAGACTTCTTCCCACCTGTTCTCAAAGATAGTTTTGCTCCTGAACCTGACGACAATTTTCCTCCTGCTCCTGAGGACACTTTCCAACTTCCTATTGAGGAGAGTTTGCCTATTTTCCAGGAAAACAGTTTTCCTCCTCCACCAGAGGAGACTTTACCTCCTGTACCCGAAGAGAGTTTCCACCCTCTACCAGAAGAAAGTTTCCTTCCTGTACCTGAGAAGAATTTCCACACTGCACACGTGGAGAGTTTCCCCTCTACACCAAAGGAGAGTTTCCCGCCTGTACCCGAGGAGAGTTTCCCCCCAGCACCCGAAGAGAGTTTCCCCCCTGCACCCGAGGAGAGTTTTGCACTTGTTTCTGGGCTGCTTGAGGAAGAAACAGACTGCAGGTAAGTCCCAAGAGCCAAATGCTCACGTTAAAGGACACTTTTATGTAACATACAGTCAACTGCTTCTACGTATCTTTTCTTGAAATTTCATAACTGTTAAGTTACATGGGAGAAAATCTTTACTTTTTTACAGGCATACTCTTTTGTGCAAGTTCCCATTCTCTCTAATTTTGGAAGTAATAAATCACTCCCCAGTTAATATCTGGTCTGTTGCAGAAGTTACAACAGAGAGACAAAAGTGGAGCACTTGTTGCTTGTCAGTCACGGGTTTTAGCTTGGCACCCCATATAGAAAGACACGCTGGAGCCAGACAGAAGATTGAAAAAGAACGTACTTGACATAGTGACTATTTGAGAAAACAATTGAGAAATATTGCATCTGGGCAATAGCTCAGGGCTTACGAGTTCTCTGCCTGCTTTATAGCTCACCACAGATGTGGATTGGAGGAATTTCTCTTGTATCTGTCAGTCTGTGGGTGTGCATGCACATGTCTTATTGAAGCATGCATATGTGTTTGCTATTTGCACCAACGCCCTCACATGAGGTCATTCCTCGATGTCTGTCAGTCTGAAACAAAAGCCATAGTTTAGACCAGGGCCTGTCCAGTTGAGAGTGTACACTGTCTCCGACTGAGAGACTGCAAGAAACTCAAAAGAAAATTAAAAGGAAGGGGGGGAAATGAAACCAAGATGAAGAGTGAGCTGTGAGGTGACTGCCTCTCTGAAGACTTTTGAGTGGCTTTCTCAGAATAGCTATACATGGTACCCTGAGTTCTGGTCTGGGTGAGTTTATTGGCTTTTTTGTTATTTAAAGTTTTAATTCTTTGTATTTGATATTGAAGGATCCAGAAAAAATACCAATGTTGAGAGATTGTTTGCGATGATGCCAAGGCATGGATTGGGGAGGGGTTAGTCAGAAGATTAAGGGAAGAAGGAGGTGTGTTGCGAAGTTAGTGTCTTGTCTTTTAAATTGGTTTGTTTACACAGACTTTGTTCCCACAGCATCACAATGCTGATGATATGGATTTACACAGTGTTGACCGTTTGTGTAAGGAATGTATACACAGGGCTTTTCAGATGTGATACCTTTGCTGATGGTATTTTTTATAACTGTGATGACATTTGTGAACAGACGTAACCTGTTTTGTAAAATGTTTGTCATTTATGGCATTTTAATTGACCTTTTGAGGTTCCAGAGCTAGCTCTTATGGAGCTTTTCAAATAAAAGGATTACAGTGGATGAAGGATGTAGTCACAGATTTAGGGTTAGTTATAAACCTGTCATAGCTATGCACTAATGTAATCATTTCCAGGCTAACATATCAGATTTAGTAGAAGCCTAAGGCACTTCATAGCATTAATTATTGTTTATAATATTTTTTGTTACCCTTGAATGGCTGGTTTTTAAGAAAGCTGGTAAGACCACAGCATTTTACACCATCTATCACAAAATTGTTAACATAAGTACAAGTGCTTTGCATTTATTTATAAATTCCACAAGAGACAATTCAAAATTTTTTTTTAAATAATTGTAATTTTGCGTCTCCAATGATTGAATTCAATGATAAGGATGCAGGAGCACCAAATGCAATACAGTAGGAAAGAGTGGGTTGGATTAAATCCTGTTGCAGGACAAATGCTAGGTAACAGTTACTACGGCAACAGTTAGCCAGAGCAAATTGTTCGAGTGAAAGAATCAGATTTTGGAAAAGTCTAGGTTAAAATTTTCAACAATTCAACATTACACTATGTGCCCACATTCTTAATAAAAGAGAAAGGTGAGATATTTATAACCACCGTACTTGTTACATGATCCATTCTATTAGTTTTGATTTTAAAACAGAGGGCTCTGAAAAGGCTGGAACAGTGGTGACGTTATTTTAATGGTAAGTAGTTCACTCTGCTGCTTTATATACTACCATCTGTTTGCTATTAAAAACTTTGTCTGGAGATATTCCTATAGACACAGCTGCTCCTGAGAGATTAGGATGTGTGTTTGTGCTTGTCCCATAGGGTTTTAGAAACATTTGAGTGCATTAATGTGGTGCTTTGTGGTTATGTTGAACCTTCAATTTTCAATCTTTTGTAATAGGGCAAAGAACCAAGAAGATGGATTGTCTTTATGTGCATCTAGGTGCGATCAGAAGGCTAACTAGGGATATGTCTCTTAAAGGAGAACACAGCACTGTGTACAGTTGTTTAGACTGTTATGTGGAGTGTGTCATATTTTTAGTGTCTGACAGAAGACACACCCCTGGACAAGAGCAGCTGAAGCACTGGCGGTAGGATTAGGTTTTGTCTGGGACCGATGTTTCCATATTTTCATTGCCTAGGGTGATATAGAGCAATTTAAATGGAAATATGTGGATGTTGTTCAATAGTGGGCAAAAAGAAGAAAGGGCATTTGATTCCAGGGAAAACAATAATATATTATAATCATGCTCTGGAACTTTTGTATTGCAAACTTCTCTCTTGAATGCATCATCCGTGTTACTTAAAATGCAACAATTATTTTGACTCAAATTTATGCTATAAGTCATTTACTTCTCTTATAACTCCTTTACACAGAAAAAAAGATGCCAGAGAACCAATGATTACATTTACACTAACCGACACATGACCAACTAAATTAACCGTACCTCTAGAAGGCTAGAAGAATGCTGATAAAGTTGTGGAATCAGATGACTTAAAGTAACACAAGTATGTGTCATCAAATGTTTTCTTATGTTCAGAATAAGCAAATTACTAACAAACATTTTCACCATTACATGCTAATCAGTAAACTGTTTTCAAAGAAAACCATGTTTACAGGATACTTTGGGTTTGCCAAATTTGTGATGTCAGGGTTTCAGAACTAACTTTTAAGTCACCAAGCATCAGTTTGTACAAAAAAACCTTATTATCGCTATTATCTTTTTTTTTCCCATAAGTCGGTTTCCGTAGTAAATCGATGATGGAAACACATTTTTGCCTATTTAGATGACAAGACAGGACAATTAGCTTACTGGGCATAACTGGGTTACTGGTGGATGTAAATGCACTCAATTCTTTAGAACGTTACAATTGGTTAACACTTCTTTCTCCACATTTAAGCACATGCTCCTTACTGCTGGTTGGCTATAAGCACATTTTAGTTGCTGGTCTGATTTTTTGAAAAAGTTAATTACAGCAAATCTTTTTAGACACTAGCGCCCACTTGATGTACTTTCTTTTAATTGGAAATGTGTGCTTGCAGAGACTGTTTTGTGCTTGAGCGTCACTTTTGTTTGCAACTTCGATTCTACATTTAAATAAAGCATCCTCCGTCAGAAGAGTGCATGATGCAGACTTTCTAATGTCTTTTAGAAAGACAACAGACCTGCCCTTAAGGATTAGCATGTTTGTTATTTCAGTTACTGTTCTTTAAGGTTTTATTTCAATGCCAGCCATTGCTTTAATCCAGAAAGATTTTTTCTGCATTTTTTAATCACTATAGGCATACAATTGAAGATGATTTTAATTTGTGCTGATGATTAGTGTTTTTCAAGATGTTTACATATTTAAACAAAACTAAACGTTGTAGCTTATGTGCAGGTAACCATGCAAAGTCAGCTCATGGCATTAAATGGCGTTTACTTAAAAAAAGAAGGAAATATATAAGTCTGTGCCAATTCACAAATGCGTGCTTCTTTAAACAGAAGAAGAAGAGAGTCGTGTCCTTCATATTCAAACAGATCAATGAATCATTTAGCTCTATATTCATCTTGCCTCTGGAATGTGTGCTCATCTAGAATGTGTTGTACTTGAGGAACACCCAGGCGTGTAACTTCTGGCGCATAAAAAGTTCAATATATCTGATTGACTACACTTTCACTCATTTAATAAAATAAACTCTTTAGGCAATTTTAAATATTTGTATTGGTGGACATAATCGGGTTTCCTCTGCTATAAATAGAAATACTGTAACCAAAAGAAGAGTGAAGAATAGTTGGTTTTTTATTATGAATTTTATGTTTAAGGTTTAATGTTTATTAGGGATGCAACGGTACACAAAGTTCACATCTGATACGTATGCGTAATTACCGTAAATCTGACAAAAAAAAATTGCCGGCACACATTTTTGTTTACCATTTATTTTCCATCTTTGTCATAATCGTTTGCAAAGCCAGCAACAAAGTTGACGGTGTCTCCTCAAAGTGGCTGACAATTCCTCCACTGGCTGACCAAAACACGAGATGTCCCACTCACCTTTATAACTTTAGCGCTCGCTGATTGGATATTTACACAAAGGAGCAGTTCATTGATTGGATATTTGTACGCTGACATGCCTAAACTATAATAAAACATATAGGAGTTAATCAAATAAGAAACCGAAAAAGCACAGTTCACAAGCGCATGTAGAGCGGGAAGAGTGACATCATTTTGCCCGCCATATTTGTAGGGTGATGCTACTGTTGCCATAGTTGCTCTTTAGAGCGACCCCTACCTATATGTAAGCTATTGCCTATATATGTATAGCTATTGCCAGCTACCACGATGTACAGTTTTAAAGCTGTTTCTAAAGGAACACTTATAATTATATTTAGCGGACAAGATACAAAACAAAGCTAAGTGCGACTCCCAGAGGATACAAACAAGATGGCTGCTCCGCCCAATGTGACGACACCTGCGCCCGTTCCATTGAACCGAGAAGGGTGCACCAAATGGTTCGGTATAAAACAGGGTTTTGTGGCATCTCTAACGTTTATATGTAAGAAACTCGAATATGAATAGAGTTAAAAACATCTAGTGCTGCCATTGAGTTAAAAATTGCATTGAGTACAATGCTTTTATTCACCTATGGCTCAAATCTTTCAGTTTGAAAAGCAATAATATGTGTGTTGCACAGGTCTGCAGAGAGGAGCTATCCTGTCCCCCCTCCCTCAGCATCCCCTCCACAACCCAGCATTGCTCCTGCACTCCCTGCATACCTCCTACAGGACACAGTTGAGTTCCCCACACCACCTCCCACCCCTCCAGACAGGGCTCCCCCTGAGTTTCAGGAGTTTCCTCCTGCTCCAGATCCTTCTGATCTCCCTGAGCTTCCTCCTGACCTCCCTGTGTTTCCTCAAATCCAACAGCTCCAGCTCCTGGAGACCCCAGCAAGATACAGGTACGAGCCATAATTTACTCAGTGTGCCGTAAAGTTTTTCCTGTTTCATTGTGTCATTATGTAACAAGATGAGTTTTTATTTAACATTTTATTACTCATGGATCATATTGTTACAGGAAATTAGTGTATTATATTACATTTGTCGCCATGGTAATGGTTGAGCTCATGTTGCATTTCGTTTATCAGACAGCAGATGGCGAGGGTGTGTGTATGTGCTGTTTTCCTCAGCACTGCATATGAACTCTGCTGCCCACTGCAGCACCTAACTCGCAATCACACATGTGAAATAAAGACAAAGACATAAACAGTCAGAAATACATTTAGATTGAAATCCAAGCAGCCGTTGGAATAACCAAATGTGTAATTGAATCTCCTTTCAGATTTGTGCAAGAGAAGCAAGTCTTACATTGTGGATACTTAATTTGCATAATGAGATTTGATCTTGAAGAATTAAACCTATGCCCTTGAGCACCAGCTTGATGAATTTCAACATAAAACGTCCTTTAGAGCAATGAGTCTTCTTCCTTCTTCAACCATTAAAGTCTGGGTCCTTTTTGAGCGTTTTTATTACTTTACAATTTGTGCTAATAAATTATCTTTAAACAGTTTTTTATATATTTATAATTTTAGTACAACCCTTTTTTCAAATATTTCTTCCTTGCATTACACAATAATTTTACAGACTTTAATGAATCATTTAGCTCTATATTCATCTTGCCTCTGGAATGTGTGCTCATCTAGAGTGTGTTGTGCTTGAGGAACACCCAGTTGTGTTAAATGTATAGGTTAAGAATTAAACCCTTGAGCCAATTAAGAATAAAACCCTTAATTGCCTTTGAGCTCTTCCTTAATATAATTCAACATAAAGCCTCCATTAGAGCAATGAGTCTTCTTCCCTATTTAATCATTAAAGTCTGGGGCCTTTTTGAGCGTTTTTATTACTTTACAATTTGCTCTAAAAAATCTTTACTTCTTCAATTCTTCAAAAAATCTTCAATCTTTGATATCATTTTAGTACAACGCCATCTTTTTTTTTACATATATTTTTTCCTTACATTACACAACAATTCCACAACAAAACTAAAATTGTACAAAAAATATAAGAATTTTGCCTTTTTTCCACTGCGAATGCTGCGAATGCAAAAAATGCAAAAAATAAAATAAATAAATAAATATTTAGAAGATTCATATATATATATATATATATATATATATATATATGTTATTAAATGTTATTACAAAAATTCAAAGTTTTGAGACAAAATAATTTATAAATCCTGCAAAAAAGACAAGACCAAAACAATGCGAAAGCTGTATAAAAAAACAGGCAAACCTATCCTAAACCTCATACACTGTTCCAAACATTCTTTTGTGCCAATTTTTCTTTTGTTGTGTCAGAACTTTGAAAAATACAAGCACATATCACAGGTCTTGTACTTCCAAGTGTTATCCCTTCTTTTCACCACTAGATGGCACTAATTTGGGGTCTGTAAAAAGCTGGAGGCTGAAATAAAGCTGAAAGACGAGCGCACATTTTCCCACTATTTAGTTTGAATTACCTTGCAGATTATGTGTAATAACTTTTGTAATGTTCGTTTAAAAGCAAATATATAAAAACGAATAACCTTTTTGAAACCTACACATTACATTTAAAATCAAAATGAAATAATTGGTAAGTTGCGTCATTCCTACCTAATTGAAAACAGCCAGTTTGATTGCCACACCTACCGGTGCTTTTTAAAGGGTTACCTTTAGAAGGGGATTAGAAGGGCATTCCTTCTTTATCCACTGTCTCATTCTTTCTTTAATTTACAATGGCGAGAAAATTAAATACTCATACATTGCTAATTATTTTTGTTTAATAATACATATTGTTGTTATACACACATGCCTATTTAGTATTTATCTAAACTTAAGATTTTTTCTTTGCCCCAAATGAGAACCTGCTTAAATATAGAGCTATTTTTTTGTGATGAGTTTATAAAAAGAGAGCTGTCTCTTTTAGACCACTATCAGAAGGCTATTGTTTTGATGCTTGTGCAGATAGGACACAAGAGAGCTGAGATCGACAGGGAAAAGCTGCTCATGTTTTAAAGCTCTCCCCTGTCCATTGAGAGAGAGAGAGGGAGGTAGAGTGAGAGCGAGAGAGAGAGAGAGAGGGAGCGCACAGTTACAGAGGGAGGAGTTATAGCAAATGCCAGCAGCCGTTCTGCCATACGCCACAACAATCCAATCACAAGACAGAGTCGGAGACCAGGAACACCATTCATTCCCTCTTTCTCCTCTTGCTCATTTCAGTTTGGATCTTTCCATCTCTATCTTTAAGTGGTCCTTGCTCATTGTTGTCAAGGATACAGTCTACCTCTGATAGAATGTAGGCAATGTACCTTGCAGATTATGTGTCATAACTCTTGTAATGTTAGTTTAAAAGCAAATATATAAAAGCGAATTACCTTTTTGAAACCTACACATTACATTTGAAATCATTATTAAACAATAGGTGGGTTGCGTCATTCCTACTTAACTGAAAACAACTTTTAAGGGTTAAACTATTACCTTTAGAAGGGGATTAGAAAGGCATTTCTTCTTTATCCAACGTCTCATTCTGTCTTTAATTTAATATGCATAACATTGACTAAATTGATCCCCTATTAATATTCAAGAATAAGTGTAAAGCACAAACTAGTCCTGAGATCCTACTAATGCTGGTTTTAAGAACAGTTTCTATCTCTGAAGAAAATGCCAAACGTTTTTTTCTACTTAAAAGACTAAAACCAGAGTGGCTCTTTTTACTTCTATAGAGTCTGAATTTAAAAGTATAACCTAGATACAAAAATACCATGCTATGAATGTTTAAACGACCTGCCGTTGCAATCTCTTTCAGTGACTGCACAGCTTAAAAAATTTATTTTCAATTTCCTGTGTCTAAGAAAAGGATGAGGTTGTCGTTGCACAACCCCTTTTTATCCACAAAAGCAGTATGACTGAAAGTCTCTAACATTGTTAAATAAAATGATTTAAAATGTTATTTTAAATGATTTCTTTATTGATTTAGTATTGATTTACCATTAAATGGACTATAATCTAAACAAATCTTCATACAGGTGCTGCATCGAAACATAGTGTTGTTCTGCTGATTTTAAAGCAAAATTGTAGGATTCTCCAGTAATAAATGGGAGGTTTGAAGACGGGAGATCTTTGTTCTGACTACAAATCAAATCAAATCACTTTATTGTCACATCATCAGCGGCACGTGTGCTGTGATGAGTGGAAAGCTTATGTGCTGGCTTCCAGACAGTGCAAAATACAGACAGTGCAAAAATATACAACATGCAACAACATACTCCCAAAGGGAAACAAAACAATGTACAATTGCAATATTGACAGCAAAACTTGTGTAAATATGTGAATAGGTGTTCCCGAAGTTGTAGGCAGTTTTGTTTTGAGTATGGATTGATTAAAGTGCACTGCAATGACCTACAAAATTATGATTATTGTTCAGTTCAACTTTTGAATGAAATATTTGTTGTTTTACACTGTACTCTTTGTCAAATGGTGATTTTGGTTAAAATGGTTATAAAGTTCAAGGTTTAATTTTGTTGATAAATGACTTCAAATAATCATTGTTCATTTATTAAATTAGTCAGAAGTTAAACCTAACGAACATGATTTTTGCCTTAGGATTGTCCTAGATTTCTGTGTGAAACAGGATGTTAGTTTCATTTTGTTTTTTTATAATTCAGTGGTTTATGATCAGGTTGTACATAAAGCTGGAGCAGAACAAAGCCTCAGACTGCTTGAGGCAAGTCAAGAGAATAGGCAGATCTGTGTGAAAGTTGCATTGTTCTCCTCTCTCATGAGTGAACAATAGATTGATAATCCTCATGTCTCAGATCCCCCACCAATGTCCCAATTTCCCACAACTGCGCTGTCTCATGCTGTAAATCAATACGGATTATCTCAACCTGTGTGCTGGGCTCCCTTTCAGGCTGATTAACCTTGTGCTTACAGTAGTCTTTTGTTTTCTCCGTTTCTCCTTCATTTCATTTGTTGAAACTTAGGAATAATTGAATAATGGCTTTTTTTCTGGTCATCACTGTAAAATAAAGTTGAGAAAACAACACATTTCAGGGGAACCTCTTGCAATACATTTGACATTTTCACTGAATGGCACTGTGGCCTTCCAGTTAGAAGGTTGTCGGTTCACCAGTGACTTTCCTGGAAGGAGTTTGCATGTTCTCCCTGTGCTTGCATTGGTTTCCTCCTGGTACTCTGGTTTCCCCCACAATCTAAAAAATATGCGTCAGGTTAACTTAATAACCTAAATTCCCCTTAGGTGCCCTGCGACCTGTACCCCCTCCTCATGCCTCAAGTAAGCAAACCCCTGTGACCCCGAAAAGGAGTAGGTGGGCAAGAAGATGAAACAAATTAAAAATGGGTAGTAGGCTTGCAGTAGGTTTTCTTTAATTTGTTAAAACTTGTATCTTGTGTATCACCTTTTCATTCTTATTTTTCTACTTTTTATTGTTTGTGTTCGTGCCTCTCTCCTCTTGTCTCTCTGCTTTTGCCCCTCCCATCCTGTTGCTCTCTCTATTGCCTGCACAGCTGTTTCTTGTTCGGTCTGATG
Source organism: Danionella cerebrum (assembly GCA_007224835.1). Taxonomy (NCBI): domain Eukaryota; kingdom Metazoa; phylum Chordata; class Actinopteri; order Cypriniformes; family Danionidae; genus Danionella; species Danionella cerebrum. The sequence continues at coordinate 291,742 of SRMA01026627.1, read as the reverse complement.
ATTTCTTTTCTTTTATATTTCCCTGTCTTCTTACGGCTGGTCCATTAACTTACTTTGACTTATGTTCACGTTTGAGAAGCAAAGATTCTTTTGGCTACATTAAGTTGCCATTTTTTGAAGGAATTTGTTATTATTTAATTTTTCTGTTAAAGCCTTTTTTCTCTTCTTGTTCAGAGTTAAACTTTTAGTTAATTACTTGTCTGCCTTAGGTTTTAGTTATTTGAGCTTTTCCCTCCTATGGTTGTTTTGTGTTGTTTATTTTGCTATTATTAATAAAGTGCTTGCCGCTATATCCTGCATTTGGGTTCTATTCATTAGCCATGTTTCCATCCAAGGATGCAAATTAAATTTAAGCACAAAACTTGAATATCACATAAAATATTTGCAAATAAAGTACCGTTTCCATCCAATGAGTGCAAGAGAACAAAATTGTCACTTCCTGATAAACTAGCACCAAATGTCAAAAGAAAGTTTCTGCATTAGGAGAAGGCCTTTTTTCATATCTAATAACATAAAATATGCGTCAGGTCATCTTACTTTTAGTCAGTTGTGCGCATAATTTTTTGAATGCACATTTTCAAAATGTATGCGCATCTTGGTGTTTCAGTCCAGGATTTTTTAATGCGATATTCAAAAATACACATAATAAATGTGCATGTAAACGGAGCTACTGTCTTACTCTCACATCTGCCCCTAACAACTTCAGACATGTTTGTGCATCTGTGTTTGTAATTTATGTTATTCTGTAAATCAATGGCTTTCATGGTTTGGCACAAGCAAGATACAATGACGAGAAAATGAACTACTCATACATTGCTAATTATTTTTGTTGTTATACACATGCCTATTTAGTATTTATCTAAACTTAAGATTTTTTTCTTTGCCCCAAATGAGAACCTGCTTAAATATAGAGCTATTTTCTTGTGATGAGTTTATAAAAAGAGAGCTGTCTCTTTTAGACCACTATCAGAAGGCTATTGTTTTGATGCTTGTGCAGATAGGACACAAGAGAGCTGAGATCGACAGGGAAAAGCTGCTCATGTTTTAAAGCTCTCCCCTGTCCATTGAGAGAGAGAGAGAGAGAGGGAGGTAGAGTGAGAGAGAGAGAGAGAGAGAGAGAGAGGGAGCGCACAGTTACAGAGGGAGGAGTTATAGCAAATGCCAGCAGCCGTTCTGCCATACGCCACAACAATCCAATCACAAGACAGAGTCGGAGACCAGGAACACCATTCATTCCCTCTTTCTCCTCTCGCTCATTTCAGTTTGGATCTTTCCATCTCTATCTTTAAGTGGTCCTTGCCCATTGTTGTCAAGGATACAGTCTACCTCTGATAGAATGTAGACAGGATTTAGAGCTAGAGAACAGAAGGGATGCTGAGGGCCGAGTGTGGATCACCTATGTACCTCCGATGCCATCTGCTGCGGCACTACCACAGGAAATTATAGTCTTATCGGCCCGAGGGCCCTCAGGACTGGAGACGTGGAGCAGACGGAGGTGTTGGTACGGGGTAGGAGGAGGGACACAGGTACCACTGGGGCTCATATAGCATAGGATGGGAGCTGTGGAGTCAGCTGAGAATGGACAGTCCCTCTGTCCCTCTCATGAGCGTCTCGAGAGCATGTGAGTAATCACCAAGAGAAAACCGGGGGTCCCTGGTGACCCCATTGTTGTCCCTGTTGTTTTTATTGTTTTGGTTGTAAAACTATCCTCTAAAGCTAGAACCTCTTCTATCAGCTCAGATTAATCAACCCTTTGTTACAAATTGCCTATTGTTTTTATATCGATCTGTGGATAAGTGTCTGTTGAATGATGAAATGTAAGGAAATGTCGGAGCTTTGTTATTTTGAGTAATGCAATGTAGAAAATTTGGAAGGTTTTTGGAAAGAAAACGAGGTGATTATGTCTTTGTGATGTCACGGGCAGATGAAATTATTTACTTTTGGGGTTTGTTGATTGTGATGTGGCTATGTGTAGTTCATGTTTGTGTTCTAGTCTGGCAGCTTTGCAGACGTCTGGTTGGGGGAGTATTGGAGGGATCTAATAAGGGGGAGAATTGTGTTTTGAGGGGGGATGGAGGCTATCACAGCAACACTGAGAAAATGGTGTTGATGCTAAGAAATGCTGCTGAAATTGAACACAGAGATGTTGGAGAATTAGAAGATAGGGGGATGGGAAAGAGGAATGTTGTTGCCATTAGGTAATAAACACATTTGTGGGTAAAAGGGGGTCTCCTATTGACATGTATCGAGTCCAAGCTGCTTTTATCTCACAATAGAGACCATCTGTAAAACATGTTCATTTTTATCTATTGTTTTTTTTTTTTTTTTATAATTTTGGTAATTATCGTGCAATTATTTTGTTAATTTAATTAAAAGATCATAAACATCAATAATTAAAAATCAATATATCAAACTGAAATGTATATTATATATATAATAAATTCCTGTAAATAAGTGTTGCACATATTAGAGCATGGTATTAGTAAATAGTTAATTGTTTTGTGTGTTATCACTCCATTCTCAGTAGCATGATTAATTAGTATACGGTCACTTAAAATAAAAACAATCACTGTGATCATAAGGGTAAGCTCGTTTATAGCCTTTATTTGACATTTTTCTCCAAAATTATGAAAATGTGACATTTATTGCATAGATGATCACACCCACAAATGTTTTCCATCAAAGTAAATAATGAGCAGTTGAAACCTAGGATTATGTTTACCTCATTAAATGCAGTATTTATCTACAAAAATTATTATGTGGGCTTTTGCTTCGGACAAAAAAAATCTCCTCTTGGTCTGTTTGAGCTACAGCCACCTAACATTGTCAAGCCATCAAAACTGGTGTAACTTAACTCCCAGAGGAATTCTGGGAAAATTTTATATGGGGTAAAAAAAATGTACTTTGAAAAAAACTGTCACCCAAATTGAGAACCTTACAAACTTCAAACCATAATTGGGCACTAGAAGGGGAAAGATATTTACCATTGACTTGATTTTCCATAGCAACCAAACTGTTTAATCTAGCAACCAAATATTCTGAACTCTATCTCAGCACTGGTAAATGATAAAGACATGGGGGTTGGTTTATAGAACTTATAGAGACAAAGGGAACATTATGGCACTGATCTCTCCATAGCAACCAGTCTGTTTACAATAGCAATATATTTTGCATAAAAATATAGAGACATAGGAATTGGTTAATATCACTTATAATGGCATGGGGAACTTTGTACGGTCTCTCACTCCCCCATAACAACCAATCCATTTTGCCTAAAATACTTTGAAATGGCACTTTTACAAGCCAAGATCAAACTTTGTGTTGAAACTTTAACCATCTAGTTAAATGATGAATCACAAATATATTAATATTAGTTTGAAATTTGTGTCTTAGAGATTGTACAAAATATTTTTGTGATTTCTGACCTCACTTATTCTTATACAGTGCTAATTGTTTCTAGCTGACCTTTGGGCAGAAAAGCCTGGAATTTTTTGCACTGGGAAACACAGTGGGGGATGATGAGAAGCTTTGAAACTGTTCTGAGATCTGTGCATTTAATCGTGTAGCACAGTACACTGCTGCTTATTCAGCCATGTCTAACATTTCTTTTAGCGTTGAAAGTTGGCCTTATGCAACCCACTTTTGAGAGTTCTTAATGCGACCTGCATAATTTATGTGGGAGTTTGGTCCATTAACTAAATTCCTAAAACGATTAGGTCTATAATTTAGTTCACCTAACCTTTGCTAACCTTTAGGGCATCAATACCCTCCAAACTGGCAGATCTGTGTGAAAGTTGCATTGTTCTCCTCTCGCATGAACAATAGATTGAAATCCAATATCCCCAGTTTTGAAATCTTAGTAGAGGGGTCCTTTACATGTGGATTGTTTACAATCTATATTGCCCTCATAAGATGAATTGTATTTGTTTTTAGGCTCAAGCACCAAAGGCAATTGTATCAATTACAATCCAATTGAAATTGCTCAGGGTATTATTTTTTCATGGCTTTCATCTCAATTTCAGGTTCTATACCTGCTCGAATAGTCACTGAATTTCGCACACGTCAGAATTGGTGAAAATTAACATCTGATTGGGGCTTGAAAGTGAGTTTTGATAAATGACTTTATACCACAACAAAACGTGCAACGTGTAAAATTTGGCACACGTGTGTAGAGTACCAAGTCTTTTCAGTAATATAGATTGCGTTTACAAACTTGGCAGGAAGTCGGTTATTTTGAAAAAACTTCTAATGATGGGCGTTAGTCAGAGTTCATAGTGCAACAAACTTTGCCACTGAGGGGCAATAGCGCCACAGTTGTGCGAGCCCTTTGATTTAATCGAATATTTATTTTTAAGACAATCACAACAAAGTATATATACATATTTGCATGCATTCCTTCTTAGTGTGCAGCTAATTTTCTAATTCTGAATCTGTTTTATTTTGCATTAACCAGTTGGTTTAGAATAAAAAACAAAACTACTGGACGAACACTGCTCTTAACAGGTTTGTTCTCAGAATCAATTTTGGCAGTATCTAATGCAGTGTTTGGTAGCAAGGCTATCATTGGGACATGCACATAATGAGCATGTGTCCACTTAGAATATGACATCACCCAGGGTCACCCAGGGTCCCTTGGACATCATTTTTTGTCACTTAAATTCAAGTTGATGTTAAATTCAAGTCAAGTCACTGATGAGTTACTTGTCCAGTACACTCTGCTTTTGTCTTGTGTCTCTAAAGCCCCAGAAAAAGCTTGGTGCTGCTGGAGATCTAGCTCACATAAAATATTGAGAGTATGCTTGAATTATTTGCAGGTCGTGAGAGTGCATTGTTCATTGCTACATCTCAACATAAAGGAAAATTTGCTGAGTATTTTGTGTCCTAGAGACGTTTTGTGGCCTGTAGCATTCCCAAAATATGACTCTTTACTAATGTTAAGAATAGTGCAATAGTAATATAGTAATATAACAGGGGCATGGATTAGTATTCCATAATAAACCAAAACACACAACCATGTGTGACATGCCGTGGCTTCACTAGTTATTTAAGGGAATACAGATTATAGTTCTTTATTTGCAAAGTTGTGTTTTGTTTTTTGAGCATTTTACACCATTAAAACACACATTAAAAATCAGATTTAATGCATTTACACTACAAGATATTACACACAGTCTTATTCCAGTTAAATTTACCTTATTCTGTGGAAAGAATAAGCGTTACTTATTTTCCAACAATTTGTTAATGAGATTATGCCCCTGTTACCGAATTAATACATTATCGTGTTAATATTTAAGACTCAAGAGAAGATTGTATGAACAGAAAGGAAACATGTTTATTAATGAATAAGGATAATCAGAAAAGCTCTCTCCTATTGCGTTACATGGTCCAGATGAAACAGCCCTAGGTTAGAGGAGACTGCCGATATGGGGTCTTCCCACAGGAAGCACGTCACTCTACGAGTCACAGAGACACACAGCACATATTTTAGCGGTACCGAATAACATTATTATCAATTATATGAAATACTTACAATTTTCTATCACACCTCCTCACCCTCCAACAAAAAACAACCAAAAATGGTTATTTATATTAAAGGAAAATACATTTTTACTGCAAAAACTGGCAGATTTTAAAATTTCACACCTACATTTATGCATTTAGCAGACGCTTTTATCCAAAGTGACTTACACAAGCTGAAGAACACAAGCTGTTTGTTACAAGATCGATTAAGTATGGGAAGTGCTCGCAGAAGTGGTTTGCACCTGATTCGGAATGTTGCTTTTTAAAAGTGAGTCTCTGCTTTTCGGTTTGGGAGAGGAAAAGAATTCCTCCAGCCAGAATTTCTATAGCTGTATGTATGTATATTTTAAAGTCTAGAGTAATGCTGGTTTCCAAGTGTAAATTAAGCTGAAAAAAAATTAGAATTAAGAATTTAGCTGTTTATGGAGAAAACGGCATGGTGGTACAGTGTATAGCACTGTGGCCTTCCAGTTAGAAGGTTGTCGGTTCCAGACCAGGAGTTTGCATATTCTCCTGGTGCTTGCGTGGGTTTCCTCTGGGTACTCTGGTTTCCCCCACAATCCCAAAAACATGCATCAGGTTAAATGACTAATCTAAATTCCCCTTAGATAATATATTTTATTAGTTAGCAGGGGGTCAATTGTTGTTTGCATTGCCCCAACAGAAGAATTTAGTCATAAAAACTGTTACTCTGTTAGCATGTACATAATACCCTTTGTAGCTGAGATTTTCATTCATTCCTCACTCTGATTTATGCCAACTTATTCTAAAGACTTATTCGTGTGTTTGCGTAAAAATAGATTAGACATACACAATGCGAATGGTATGAAGGCACCTCCATCTCTTTCTCTTTTTAGTTTGTCTCCCTCTTCTGTTCCACTTGAGTCATTACTTAAAGCTGTGGTACACCTTGTTCTCCCCAGGAGCAAATATGATTAATTGTTCCATTGTTGGGTTTGTCTAGTTAAAGCTCAGCTTTTTTCAGTCATGGTTAGAGTTATTTGAAAATAATGAAATGTTTGTGGCTAGTCTTTCTGTGCCAGATGAGTCTTTTATCACAGATATTAAATTATTTGGAGGTGACAAGAAAGCATTTAGAAGTGATTTTACTGATATTTAATTTACTTTATAGTAAAAGTTCCACCAATCAACCAACTAATGGTTTTACAGGGTTACACTATGTACTGTATGTTGTTCCAGCACATATTAAAGAGTTTCTCAGAAAACCGTTTTTGTATTTTTTTAAACCCCCGTAAGGAACATAATCTGGAAGCTGTGATTTATAATTTCTTCACCAGAGCTTTTAGAAATATATCAAGGTTTTTTTTTCCTATACTAGAAAAGGCAATACGAATAAAATGCATGTGACTGTGTGAATCGTATGTAGGAGAATGAAACGTCTGGCTTCGGCCAGTATTTTAGTGCAGGTTGTGTGAGTTTGTAGTCTAGCAAATGTGAGAATATGTCTAGAGACTGCAGTAACCATGGCAACAGCTTGCAGAACAAATCTCTAAATGAGTCAAAGTGTTCATTCAGAATATAATGTTTCTTTTCAATAGATGCTTGTTATTCATCTAGCATCACTGTAACGACTTTTATGAAGTAATAAACACCTATAAGAATTAAACTATTTTGGCTATATTATTCTATATTATTCCATATTGATTAATGTTTGCCATTATTTAAGGAATTGATTGTTTAAAATATGTTTTAAAAGTATTCTTGGCAGAACTGTATTTAGTACTAGTTGTACAGAATTTAGTCATTGTGGGGGTCAAAATCCCTGCTTTGTATTCCATGCTGAAGATTAGCATCAGTAACATGTGCATGGTTTTTCAGCGGGGACTGGGTGTGTTCACTGCATTGAAGTAGTGGCATCTACACATTCATCAGAGTTTGATGCTGGAAGTTTTTTTAGTAGCCAAATTGTTTACTGTTCGTACAAAAATCAAAGCAATCTTGGGATTGAGAAATATAGACAGATTGGGATTCACTTTTTACTTGCTTTGGTTTTGCTAGTGAAGACAAAGGCGTCTACAGAATGATTATGATTATAAATAATTATAATAATGAGATTTCAGATAAAAAATATGTTTGGCCTTTAATGTGTAATATCTAGAATGGGAAGTCTGCTTTTTTTCATAGTGGGGGAGGGAAGTGTAGAAGAGAGAGAGAGACACAGAGAGAGAAGAGCAGTGAGTCTGCATGTGCCGACTCCTCTGCAACGGTTTTCTTTCGGAAGCCGGTAGAGCAAGACAGTTAATAAATAGCAGGCACTGTTCAATGTCTGAGATGGACCCTTGGAAGTGGATTGGTAGCAGATGATGGAATGGTCTCCAATCTGGTGTACAGATTGTGATCAGGGGTGGACATGGCAGTGAGTGCATGGCAGGCTCTGTCTCCACTGCAGTGGGCTCGATGGGGCTGGGATACACTGCTAGGTGGGACATCTGGAGAAGACGAGGTCGACCCATCTTTGGGGGTCCTCCGACGACTCAGCTGGACATCCAGACATGATTATATGATCCAAGGCAGGCAGAGGTGAGCATGGGATAACAGACAGGGCTAATGGTGAAGAATGGGTGGTGGTCTGCACAACTGTCTGAGGCAGAACCTTTGTTGTTCGCGTTATTCTGCTCTTCACTTTTATGACTTTAAAAAGTGTTTCCCTAAAATTCTTAAAGATTAGAAAGTTGGATTTGATACGTAGTTGGTTTAGTGTTTTGATTACACAATAGGCCAGCGTTATGAATCCCGTATGAATTTGTTCGGAATCTAAATCTGCATATTTAATAATCCTGGGAACCACCAGACTAACACTGAGCTGACAGTTTTGAGGTTTGCCACAAGATGAACTATACTTGTTAATCTGTTCCGTTCGCAGGAAATATTAGCCGTCAAAAATGAGTTTTGCCTAACTGTGGTGTATTTGCTGAATCATTGCTTGAAGGGATAGGCTGCTTTTAAACAGGAAAAATACCAGACTTGAGGTGAACATTTCAATGTTTCCATTGGGACAAACATTAATTAAAGCGATTCTTCTGATTTCTGATTCTCCTGTAGGAGCTCAGACTCAGATGGAGCTTTCGAAACCCCTGAGTCCACCACCCCTGTGAAGTCTGCTTCTTCACCTGTCTCCTCCACAGATCCCTTCTGCACCAGATCCAACACTGCATCCCCCAAACACACTGGTAAATAGAAATATCACAGCTAAATCCTAAGTTGCGGGAGGGTTTACCTGAGACCCAGTGTTTTACAACTTAGGAGGACCTTTGGAACACTTTCAAAATCTAGTATGAATTCAAAATAAAACCTGTATTTACTGTCACAACTTTTCACTGTCTAATTTCTTAGGTTCCTCTGCTGCTAACCCTGCAAGTGAATCTCAGGACCCTTCGCTAGTTGACTCTCTGTGTCGCTCTCAATCTATAGTATTTGATGAAGACAAACCAATAGCCGCCAGTGGAACATACAACTTAGAACACTTAATCGCTAATGACCCCTTTTCAGAATCAGATTTTGCATGTGACCAATCAAAACGCACACCTCTGACTCGCTCCCAAAGCTTACAGTCTGGTGATTTAGAAAGCCCTGGACACAAATCCTTTGGAGGAACCCATGACAAACCGATTCATCCTCGAACACAATCCTTCAGCACTGGAACAGAGAGCACCCCAGGAACTCTACGTAGACTGAAGAAGCCTCGTCCTGGTTCTCTGAAGAAAAAGCCTCTTTCCAGGCAGAACTCAAACCCAGAGAGGTCCTCTCCAAACACTCTGTCTTCTTGCAGCACACCAGAAGAGAAAAGGCGAGGTAAACCACGTCCTGAAAGCCCCTTGCAAACCCAAGAAAAGCCTAGTTCATCTCCCAGTCCAACTCCTAGTCCCGCTGGTACCCTACACAGGAATCGGATAAAGTCACGAGTGGAAAGTCCTCCACCTTTGCCTGAGGAGAACACTTTTAATCCAGCTTCAACACATCCCTTACCTGAGCTTCCGGATACAACACCAGAGACTCCAATTATCCCAGACGACGAGTTGCCTATTCCCCTTGCAGCTTCCTACAAATGGGATCCGGACAATTTTGAGAATATTGACCCATTCCGTTCAGGGGGAAGTAAGATTGCCAATTCTCCAGTCTTGGGGAGGAAGTCTGACTTTACAGTAGTATTAGAGACCCCTGTGGCTTTTGAAGAGCAATCAAACCCTGCATCTTCTGAAGTCAACATTGAGAAAGAGCCAATCAAAAAGAGCCAATCAGTCAGACTGGAGTTTGACTATTCAGAGGACAGCGGAGAGGCATCACAGACTACTCGACCTCCTAAAACCTTAGGTAAGAAACCAGGTGCCAAGATGCCCATTCGAAAGCCAAAGCTGGGGATCAAGAAGGCCCCTCCACCTCGGACAGAGCAGCTAGACAATGCACCGATTTCAAATGACAATGATGATATCCCGATCCAAAAGGTGTCTTACAACTTTGACCCTAGCAAGTGGGACGACCCTAACTTTAATCCCTTTTCTTCGAGCTCTGCTATTCCCAATTCTCCTCGTTTGTCCAGAGCATCACAAAGCTTTGATACAGACTCCTTTGATGACTCTGTCAGTCCCTTCAAGACATCCAACAAGATTGGAAACTCACCTCCCAAAGCTGCCTCTTTTGACCAATCCATTGATAATGAAAATGATAACATTGTTGATTTGGAGGATCACAACCAGAACAAACCTGCCAAAAACAAGAAGAAGCCTGTCAAATCGTAAGTTTGCCTTTCACTTCAAATGAGATCATAATGCTTGAACATGTTCTATTGTACATTTTGGAATAGACACATTCATATGTGAATATTATTAGTGTCTGTCAGCCCCTTTCATATGTGTGTCTGTTGATCTCATGTATCACAGGAAGTCCAGCAATGTTTCATCTCTATGTTGTTTCCTGTAAGTAGAGATGTGGAGCAAATCAGTCAGTGTTGTACAGTAGTTTAACAGATACAAATATAAACCAACATTCTAACAGATTTCACCTCCTAAGCTCAAAGCTTCATACACAGCTTCATCATTTTACATATAATAATTAATCAGTCCTCCATCTTTATCTTTCTCTTCTTCTTCTTGTCATGAGGTTCCTATGAGTAAAGGTTGCCATCTAGTGGATCTGCCAATATTTGCACGCTATTCTAGAAGTGTGGACAAGCTCAAAATCCAAAGTTGTGGGTCATACATTCCTATTTATCATCACCATATGTTTATATATAACAAACTCAGTAGCACTACTGCCAGTAAAATGTTAAAAATGCATTTAAATAATAAACACTAGGATCCATGAATCTGAAACATTAGGGCAAACACTTCAGAAACAGATGAGTAAGTGTACGTAGGTGTGGATGATTCAAAGTATAAATACTACACCAGCTAAGTCTTGAATAATCATTATCAAGAAGTCAAGGAAAAACTCAGTGATGTTTATATAATTATTTTCAGGGGTAATTTTGAGGGTGTGCCTTCGGTGTCATCAATAATCCCAATTAATGTACACCTATTTAAACCTGACAAACCTTCATCCAATGACTTTTTCCAAGCTAACCCTCCTACAACCCTGATGCCTCACTGAGGTGATTTAATTCACGGATCATTATCCATTCCCAGACAGCTTTTCTAGTGCGTTTGTAGCTGCCACTCATGTTCATGATGCTAGGCAGGTCCATATGACGGAACTCATGAAATACGTAGAGATATACTGGACCAATGACACAATAATCAAACATGAGAGCACATGGCCAATCAGAACACAGATCCATGTGCTCAGACACAAAACAACATAACAATTCTCCAGTCTGTGCCAATAACCAGCTCACGGACGTAGGGCAAGAAAACAAAACAATTCAAACAGAATTGGCCTACTGTCAGATTTCTATCACACAATAACACAATATAAAAATGACAAGAACTTTGACACTAATAAGATTAAAAAGATAAACAGGACACAAAACACTGGTGTTAGTACTGCCAGGGTTTTGCCACACAAAGGGAAAATGCATGACAAGAAGATACAGACCAATGACAAAATACTTACAGGTCGAAATGTATCTTGTGATTTTACATATTTATAATTTATTTAATATGTGACGGATTACACAGAAACCTTTTCAGTTCCAACTATAATTTACTAATGATGTATGTACTGTATGTGTATACATTCACCGGCCACTTTATTAGGGACACCTTACTAGTACCGAGTTGGACCCCCAGAACTGCCTTAATCCTTTGTGGCATAGATTCAAAAAGGTACCAGAAACATTCCTCCAGAGTTTGGTCACAGAGTTGCTGCAGATTTGACTGGTGCACATCCATGATGCAAATCTTCCCATTCCATGACATCCCAAATGGGGTTCTATTAGATTGCGATCTGGTGACTGTGGAGGTCATTTGAGTACAGTGAATTCATTGTTGTGTTCAAGAAACCAGTTGATTCGTGCTTCATGACATGATGTGTTATCCTGCTGGAAGTAGCCATCAGAATATGGGTACACTGTAATCATGAAGGCATGGACATGGACAGCAACAATACTCAGGGTGTGGTGTTGAGATGATGCTCAATTGGTACTAAAGTGTCCAAAGTGTGCCAAGAAAATATCCCCCACACTATGACACCATCAGCAGCAAGAACCGTTGATAAAAGGCAGGATGAATCCATTCTTTTTATGTTGTTGACCCAAATTCTGACTCTACCATCTGAACGTTGCACCAGAAATCGAGACTCATCAGACCAGGCAACATTTTTCCAATCTTCTTTTGTCAAATTTTAGTCAGCCTGTGCAAATTGTAGCCTCAGTTTCCTGTTTTTAGCTGAAAGGAGTGGCCCCTGGAGTGGTCTTCTGCTGCTGTACCCCATCCACCTCAAGGTTCAACGTGTTGTGCGAAATACCTTTCTATCAGCTTTAACCAGTCTGACCATTCTCCTCTGACAACAACAAGGCATTTGTGCCGACTGCCGCTCACTGGATGTTTTCTCTCTATCTGTAAAGTAAACCATAAAGTTGCTGCCATGTGATTGGCTGATTAGAAACTTGTGTTGCATATTGGATTAAAAAGATAACATCCATATAATTGAAATATATGTTGCTAAAATGTCTTAAGTTCTGCATTTGCTTATTTAAACCTTTTCAAAAGAGCAGAGAATTATCTCCACAGTATATAAATATTATAAAAAAATTATAAATAGTGTGAACACTGCAGCTTAACAATTGTCATTTAAATAGTGGATATAATGTCTTTTTACTCTCAGAAATAACATATATGACGCTTTTTTGACAGTAACACTTTTAGAGTGAAGAAATCTCCGATTCGGACTCAGATTCCTGACCCAACTTCACAAGTTAGTACACTTCCAAGTATTCTCACAAAGTCTCTAGTGTTCTTTCTGAAGATTATCCCCTTGTCCTTTTCACTGTCACCTCATATCATAACAGTGTTGTCCTCTGTGTTCTCCACTCTCGCCCTCCACTTCACACACACATCACCACATCAAGGAGGAGGACTCTACGGATGTCAACCCTGAGCCGTCACAAGATCATGCCACAGATGAGGAGAAACTGGCCTCGTCTTCCAGTCACAAGTTGACTAGGCAAGAGGTGGAGGTGGAGCAGATATCTGACCCCCAAGATTTCCAACAGCCTTCAGACTTCACAGCTTTTGTCAAAGAGAATAGAATGTCTGGGCAGAGTGATGGTGAGCGTTGTTTGTCTTGACTTGACGTTTTATTTAGAGCTACTGCAATGAGTATAATTGCAGAATGTTTACTTGTTTACACATATATATATATATATATAACCAAAAAAAAAAGTAGTTTTATAGAATCAACAATAATATCGGTACCCACATGATCTATGTTTGGCAAATGCAAAAGTCCACCCACTGACTTTCTATTTCTGCCTGGGGCATTTCTGCCTAAAATGAACTGGGTCATTGCCACAGAAGCCAAAGTGTTATAGTGGCAGCCTCATGTTGGTTCTACCAGTGTTTTAACTCAATATAATTGCTAGATAATCTCTTTATTTCCCAGTTTTAAAGGTAAACAAATATATGTTCTGCCTCCTAAGTGCACTTTCTCTTCAGTTACAGATTATGAGATTGAATACATGGAAAAGATTGGCTCTTCTGCACCTGTGAGTATATGAGACAGAAGTTAGTTAACTGAACTGAAGTTAGTTAACTGAACGATTGACACAAGCGTGGATCTATTATTAGTTTGTTTTCATGTATCAACGCATGTAAATTGGTTTTCACAGCCTCTTTCAGGGAAGAAACCATCACTTTATCTGAAACTGGACTCTGTGACAGACAGTTCGAAGATCACGTCAGATATGCAAGATTCTGAGCCTGACTCCCCCTGTACTGGGTAAGGCACAAACATGAATCCCTCAAAACAATGCTACAGATTAAGCGGATAAACATAAGTGGGTTGTTGATATATAAGTCGGAAAAAGATTTTTTTACTTCAAATATTAAATAATTTTTGGTGTAGTTCTGACTCTTTAATTTCCAAATATATGTATGTTCTGTTAGATGTGATGAAAATATGCAATTTCTGCACCAATATCATATAAATTGTCATATGGTTTTATGTAAAAGAGTCACTTTAATTCTTCATCTAGAATGAAAATGTGCGTATTTTCCTGAACTAACTTCTTCAAAACTTTTAATCATGGCTTTTTTTTATATGTAACATTTCTGTGCGAAAATTTGGTTTATTTTTCTAAAAATCATGCAAACCAGGTCATCGCTCCTCAAGTCTTTCAAAATATTTTCAATAAATTCTCCTAAACCTTATGACAACAGTAAAAAATACTTGAGAACCTTATTGATACAAATTTCCTCGTGCTCTATTGATATTTGCATGAATTACCACTCACAATGGTGACAATTGTGAACGTCACACCATATACATTTATGTATGGATGAAAAATCTAAGCAAAAATCGTAATATACACACACAACACCTGCATTTTACTACATCTTGTCAGAGGAACATTAAAATATATTTTGTAAAAACATTACTTTTTTTATCTCTATGGAAAAACAGAAAATCAGATTTGAGTTATTTGTCAACACCAGATTTGAGTTATTTGTTTTATGAGCAAAACTATGGCTGATAAGCTGCTACAGAAAGACTCTTTGTTTGACTCTTCACAGGAGCTTTGAAGAGATGGAGGCTCAGATTTCACAAGGGAAATCCCCAGTGCTGCCACCACGTGGCACTCGTGATCCTTTTGCCTCAGAAAAAAGCAGAAAGAGGGAAAGTCAGCCACAGAGTCGAATGCAGAGCAATGAGAGAGAAGGAGCGGTAAGTACAAACCAATCGAGTACAGATAGCAAAAATTGGCAAAAACACTTGGGTTAAATGCAAGAAACTCAAATAGCAGTGATGCGATGTTCAGATCAGATTAAGTGACTCAGATCTTTGAGTCTTGTTCAGCAAAATGAACAAATCAAAGTTATTTAGTTCATTTTAGTAAACTACCAATAAAATGTTGTGTTTTGCTTGTCTAACACACAAACCTGAATCACTCTACAGATTAGAGCAAATAGAGACAAAAAAAAAATTCTTAAGCCTACCTGGGTCTTTAGTCTGGTTCACTTCACCTCTGATCTGAGATGTCTTAAAGTCCTTTCATCACATGACTGCTCTCTATTTTTAAACAATGAAGTATGAAACTGAAAAACTAGTTCTTTTTTTGAGTCCATTAATGAGGAACAGGCTAAACTCGTAAACTGGACCCCAGTCACATCAAAGATACGTTCAAAATGAATGACCCGTCACTAACAGATGTATTCTTGCATTATATGACTTATGTATTATATGACTTCTTGACCATTGATACATTGTGAACACTTCAAGGAAGGCTAGAAGCTTGATCTGGTGTGCCATCACCTAGAAACTTCATACTCCTCTTGTCCCTCTTCTGCTCTTGGCCCCATACAGTCCCCCATCCTAGTCCCTAGCGACCCCTCAGACCATCCCCTCATAGACAGGATGTCGGATTCTCCAGCCCCCCTCAGCTACCTGGAGCCTGATCTAGCAGAGACCAACCCGACTGCCTTCGCCCAAAAACTACAGGTGTGTCCTGATGAGCCTATCTACCAAATATCTCCTTTCCTCTCTGGCTATTCTGCTTTGTGTGTGTTTATGTGTGTTCCTGGTGTGGTATCAGCAGATTTAAAAGGAATTGTTCAGCCAAACACAAAAATTCTTGTTTTTATACTGCCTTCATATGATTCCAGACTTGTACGAGAGTGTTTCTTTTGTGTTTAATTGATTGGAGAATGTGTTTATTTAAGTTCTCACAATCCAAATAGAAGAGGTGGTGGTTTGCCAGGGCACGGTTCTCATGTAGTGTGAAAACAGTCTGCAATCAAGCATAGAACTAGAATTGTGAATTCACTTAAGCCAGCAATTCCCAACCTTTTTTCCGAGGGGTCCTCCGTTCCCATTTCTATAGCAATCTGTCATAAGAACTTTGTGCCGTCTTTTATAATTTAATTCTTGGATACTAATGATAAACTCTTTATGTGATGCATATCAGGATTATGTCCAGGACACAATACAATGTTTTAACTGTGGAAACTTTTCAAAAGCTCAAAAAGTTTTGTGTCCGCAAAGCTAAGGCCAGGGTGTAGTTTTTTTTATTTGTTTTTGAGCATTTAAAATCATCCATTCACTAGGGGGCAGCACTAATGGTTGCTGATCTCTTTTACTGATGGAGAGAGCTTGCTTTATAGTGTTGCTTCTGTTTCTCATTTAAAATGTGAGGTTAATTGTTTACTAGTAAATATTAATTAAGCTAAAAGACACAGTAAGGAAGTTTCAGAAGTGACTAAAAGCACTATAGCTCCATGACGATTCCTAGATAATTTATCCTGGTAACTCAACGATATTTATCGTGACATTTTTGTAAATCAATATTTTATTACACACTTAATAATAATAATGCTACAGAGACTTGCGCAGTTAGAGCTGTTGTACTTTATTTTGAAATGCTCCTGTATTGTTTTCTGTAAATGTATCATTTATATAATTTAATTTCAAGACCACCTATTTTTGAATCCACCCAATATATCCATCTGCACACATATGCTTCTTCTCTGACCAAGGCTGAAATGACTCTTTAGTGCCAAAATGCCGTAGAGGTCAAAAGTGAAATTGCAAGCGCTTGCATCATGAGGCTGATATAAATGACTTTTTGTTGAGATTTTTTTTTGTTGATAATTACCCCTAACTATTTAGTAGCCAATTTGACGCTTCATTATTTGACCTAAAATCATATCAACTAGAACCCCAGACTAAAGCAACTTGCTTTTTTGCGAGAATGTAAAGTGCAATGTGAACGCAAGCCACCCTTTAGTTGGGTAATGCCTCAAGGGAACTGTGCCTAGTGTGAGTATGCCAGTATACCTTTACCGTGAATTGAACGGTAAAAATTTGAATTTGAGACGTGCACTCTCAGGAGTTTCTTTTGGAGAAACTCCTACATTCTTACATATTTGGCAACCCGTCCATAGGGGTGAAGTTTTGTAGTAAAGGACCTTGGCACAGTAAAGTATGAGTGTTTTTGTATTGTGTATGTACATTTCCCCCAGGTTTAGGATTTGAGTGTAGCCAGTATGAATCTAACCCCTATTTTCCTCCTTGCCTTGATCCCACTCCATGGGCCACCCGTCTTTTCCTCCCCATCCCTCCCTCGTGGCCCAGGAGGAGCTGGTGCTTGCAGCTCTGAGGATAGAGGCTCTTCAGGTTGCCAAAAACATCTCTCAAAGTCCCACTATGTCCACTGTGTCCCCTCAGGTACACTGGGCTGAAGCAGCCTGCGCCTGTGAGCATTTCTGAGTGTGTCTGTGGGTTGTGTGCACGTGTGTGGGTGAGAGTGTGTATGTGAACCCCCCTCTTTTTAAATCCATAAACTACTACACCATAACATGGATGTGACATCTCACCCCTGGTTTTCTAACCCAGCCCCTATCCCTATTTCCCAATACAACACCCTTTTGCAACAAAAAGAGTTGTGTTCCTCCCAGGGCTTTGTGACAATCCTGCATGCTCGCCGGGACAGGAGATCCATAGAGACAAAGGTCATATTAACCCATCAAACAATCAACATCTTTCCACCAATGGCTTGTTGGTTCAGAAGCAGTCAAACAAGGTCTTTTGGATATCTTTAGCTCAGTGAATTGTTTGTTGGGAACATAATGCCTCTCATTGTTTAAAAGATACTGTCACCATTTCTGTGGTTATTCTGGAAGAAAGCAAAACTTGAGTTGGCATTGATTTTTTTTATAAAGGAAATATTTTTGACAGCTTTTATTTGCTTAGGTTTTACATTTGTTTTGTTGTCCAAAATCTTGGCCAAGACTTCTTGAGTCTGGTGATATATAGTGAATTAATTTTGAACCCTATGATTAAATTCTTGAATTAAGTGACTAATTCTGTACTCTTAGTTATTGTC
Source organism: Danionella cerebrum (assembly GCA_007224835.1). Classification (NCBI taxonomy): domain Eukaryota; kingdom Metazoa; phylum Chordata; class Actinopteri; order Cypriniformes; family Danionidae; genus Danionella; species Danionella cerebrum. The sequence continues at coordinate 273,726 of SRMA01026627.1, read as the reverse complement.
AAATAACATCAATAAGATAGATGTCAAATATAATGTGAAATGGTGATGTGGGCTTTTTAGTTATAAAATACAATATGTATTATGTATAGTGTTTCCAAAATTAACAGGAAGTCGCATATTTGCAAAAACCTCTAACAATGGCCACTTTTGCTTGTGTCATACTTCATCAAACTCCTAGAGATTTTATCTGTGCATCTCCAAACTCAATCAATCTTATCTTAAGACATAAAGGATGTTAAATTCCAAAGCATTTCTGACTTTGTTAAATGATGTGCGCACGGCAGCCATTCGAAATTCAACATTTTTCCTTGAACAGGAAGTTGTTAATAACTCAGCCATGTAATGTCTGATTGGGTTCAGTCATGCGTGTTAAGAGTCCATGTCTGAACAAATCTAGACACTGGAGCTTACCGTGTCAGTTATGGTGTCACCTAGTGTGACCTGACTGTGTTTGAAAATTGGCACACTTATGTAAGGGACCAAGACCAAGAAAAAGTCTTCATAAAAAGTCTATACATTTTTTATAGAGTTTTACAGGAATACGAATTTATTTGTTCAATTCAAAGTGTTATACATTATGTGATTATATAGCATTTAGTATTGATACGGTACTTCTTTCAACACTTTTGACATTTATGACAATTTTCTCCAATGTATTCATTCTCATAGCGCCACCTGTTGGTCATTACATTTTTGTAGAAGTTTTCATTATTTACCCCACCACAGTTCTTGTTTAACACGGCTTCTAAATTAGGACTGGTCATAGTAAATAGTGCAACAAATTGCACATGGGATGAAAGCAGCTGAGGTGCGAGAACCCTTTGATCGCTGCTTGCAGCTTTCATTTATATTGTACATAAACAGAAATTGAAAAGGTGTTTTCCTTGTCACCTTTAATGTCTTTTTGGTTTGTTACTAATTTAGTTAACACTAACAATCACTTCTGGGAGAAGGTTGTGTGTGTATATAGTGTCTATATGGCTGGGTTGAGGCTGCGTGTGTGGCTTCCCTTGAATCATATTTCTTTTCAGCCATGTTTGTTAAGTGGTTGTGACATCTTTATGCAAATGCAATGACTAATCTTTTACGTACAAACATTCTAAAAAAACCCTCTAAATTTCAAACGTTAAGCTGATGAACCCTACTTTTTAAACAAACAGTACTCATATAATAATTTTAATTTTTTTTTAGGTATAATGTCTCTTTGAGAGGACAATTGTTTTTGTCAGGAAGTGTAAGCGGTGAGAGGGCTTGTACTTTCATGCCATTGACCACTATACCAACAGAGCACAGTACTGTTCAATTAAAAAGTATGGTTCATCAACTCAAATCGGTTTCCACAAAAGCTTTTTGAGTGCAGTGAATGTTTTGGGTTTACGTTGTATAAAATACAACCCCTCTAACACACATTCGTCCCGCTTCATTGTCTTGGTGTTGTGTCACACACTTCACAGTCTCGCCTCAAGAAGCCCAGCACACGTCGCTGGAATCTCAACAGTTCTCACTCGGCTAAAGTAAGAAAAGACAAAAAGTCAAGCCTAGTCTAAGAATTCCATTCCCAATCTCCCTTTAACAGCATTTGGCTAAAATACCTTTAGTCAAGGAAAAATAGCTCATCCCTGTTTTTTTCTCCCCTTTAAACCGCTAAAAAGTAAAGAAAAAAAGTTTTCTTAAAATCAACTATATTTTGACAGTATATTTTTGCCACTTTATGTTATATTCTCTGTTCAGACACTTCCTGTAAACCCCTTTGTTTTGTTTGTATTTACATTCATATTAGTCTAACTAATCATGTAGCACAACACAGAACCTACTAAACATACATCAGGAATAACAACCAAAATAGATAACGTTGTTTTATTTTCCAAAACAATTATAAGGGATTTTCTCATTGTATAATTTCTAGTTTCATTAATGGTTTTTTTTTGTAGAAGACTGCAGTAAAATCCACCCAGACTAATAGAAAATTCTGTCGTGGGATATCCCATAAGTCAAAGGTACATTCTGGGTTTGATTTATTAAATAGATGTGAAATGTAAGGTATTTTTAGAATTTACTGACAGTGTATTAATGAGGCTCTATGCTGCCGTTTTCTAGATTGATTATCTTTTAAAAAATGTATTATTTTACCATCTAAAAATATCCAGGAGAACACATTTTACATACTGACTGCATATTTTCTGTCAGCCATTCTTTTACTTTTTTTAACAGCATTTCTTTTTGTTTTCATTCATTCAAATGAATGCACAACAGTTGTTTATCAATGTAATTTTGACATAATTAACACGTTCAAAGCTGACAAACATGATGTTCTTTACTGGCTTAATCACACATTTAACCTTTCCATAGGTTTGAAACAATTTTAAAATGTGCTTAAAATGAAAAAGTAAACACTTTTTCTCAATTGCTGAGATTTTCCAACAGTGGGTTTGAAAGAAAGCAACCAAGCTGTGTTAGAGTGCAAGAACAGCAGTCTGTTTTAAATGTACCATCAAAGAAATATAATCTAAACAATCAAAATTATTGCTGTGGCTCCAATCTGCAAGGTCGTGGATTCTATTCTTAGCGAAATCAAAGCTGATTAAATGTGTTTCTTTAAAGCAATATAAATCATCCAAATGCAGGAATGGAAACGTACCCGTTCAGTATTGATCCATTTCAGTAATTGATACTAAATAGAATATATTTGTAGCCCCCAAAACTGCTACCCTCATCTAGTAGGAGTCAGTTATTCTTATAATCTAGCTCTAATTTATTTAATCAGAGTGTTTAAGGGATAAACATGATGATAACCAAAAACCTGTCAAAAGGTTTTTCTTTTACTTTATTATTTGTGTCCTAATTAAGTTACAAACATTTTCTTCAAACAGTCATTTGTTCATTTTTCTATTCCACATAATTAGTGAAAACTAATATTTTCTTTAATGTTGTGTACATTGTGAACCACAGTGCTCAAAGCTTTTGTAAAACCCAATTATCTCAAAACGTTTGAGTTGATTACTTTTGATCAACTCAAAAGTACTTTTAATACGTTTTATGTCTTTGTAGGACAGCACTTTTAGACTAGAACAATGAGTTCAACACCTAATTTACCACTAGATCTGATTTGTTTGAATATAACTTTATTTTTTAATATGATTTACTTAACACTCATATGATTCATCAGGCTCACGGTGTACGTTTGTTGCCAAAATAGATTTTTTTTAGAATATATATCTGATAAAATAGGGACCACTAATTTCCAATTGAGACCATAGCCAGGATTGTTCATGATTTAATCGTGGGTAGCTTAAGGATACCCATCTGACAGAGTTTCCTTCTTGAAATGGATCTAGTCCCAGCTGTAAACCTTCACGACACTTTCATACCATTTTGGGGATTGTCCATCATCATAACATCAAACTGAAACCAAACTAAAAGTCTGCTTTCCATGGCTTTACGGCTTTGCTGAGTAGAACCTGTAGATGATATGCTGCCTCCCTTCAGGATGTGTGACTATTGTGCAGAAGTAAACTCACATTTTTACCGACTTCTTTGTCTTCTTGGAAACAGAGAGATATGTCTTCAACGGGGGATAGTGGTGTTTTGAAGAACTCCCTTTATTGCCGGACGGGATACATTGAAGGTGAAAGCCCTCATCTGCCATGTGACATGGACCACTCTCTAGGCATCGCTCGAGAAGAGGTAAATAAAAGCACAAAACATAGAGTCTATTGTGAAAAAGCTATCTTTAGCCTTTAAACTGACCCAGTTAAATGATTTTAGTGTTTAAGGATTTTTAGAATGTGCAAAATGTATTAAAATAATTTAAAATAAAGTAGAGCTCAGTAGAGTAGAGATCTGTGATGGACGTTGCTTGTTTCAGATTGTTATGAAAGAGAAAGAAGTCCTGGAGTGGAAAAGAAAATATGAAGAGAGTCGACGGGAAGTGGAGGAGATGAGGTGGGTTTTCAATATAGAGAGAATTCCAAAGCTCCTCGATGTCAGTAGTCTTCTAATCTCTTAATGTATAAATAAAGTCAGTAATATTAATGATACACTCTGCTCACAATAAGATGTATTCCTCCATTTTATGTCCCTGATATGAAATGTCGCACAATGTTAAACAAAGCATTTAAAAAGAAACTGTTTCTTTTACTATTGAAACTATTTCCATGTTTAACTGCAAAACTAAACATGAAAAAAAAGCTAAAGGACATAATGCTAAGAACACCGGGGTTCCAGTTTGATTTGTGGGTAATATCATCCAGCCTCTAGGGGGCAGCCCTAATGAATGAATTTTACATTAGCGAGGAATCTGAGTGAGAGAGAGAGAGAGAGAGAGTGTTTCTGACTGTATAACATGGACGAAATTTCAGTGACGTCACCCATTGGTTTCTGCCAGTCAAATGAGGGTCAGAGTGGCCGTCACTTCCTGGCAAATGATCCACAGAGGCGGGGTGTGGGCGTAGAAACCACACATACGATGGTCTAAAACCACACACAAAACAGAAACAACCAACAGTAAAATCTAAAAAACTAAAACACAAGGAGTAGCCAATTTCATCAGACAAAATGACCTGGGATGAACGACACCAGAGGAAGACCGTGAGTGTTCATGAAGGTCAAATTTAGAGATCCAAATAAATAAAACTAGTGGAGTTAGGGTGCAACTATTGGTTTTTCTTCTCCAAAGTTGAGCAATTTAACATTGGAGTGAATGAGAACCTGCTCACTTCTAGCGCCAGCCTCAAGCAGCCAGTCGAGGAACTATTGAGTTACAAACGTGACAAATGCCATTAAAAAAAATCGTTAGTGGCAAATCGGAAGTGTATTGTGTTCACAACATTTTTTCACACATTTTGTTTAGACACTTCGAGGTTAGAATCGGTTAATGCAGGACATGTTTACAGCGACTGAAACATCTAAAGGCTTTCTAGGGACAAAGTGAACAAGACAATCAGGGATGGTTGTAGATTATAGCCAGCTGGACAGAGCCTTGGTAGTGTGGATAAGAATGAAGCTTACTTCATTAGCCTGATTGGATTGGATAAGGAAGGCATAAGAAGCTAAGGGATGCCATAGCTAATCCATCTGCTTATCGAGACACCCCTCTGAATATCTTTGTGCCAGCTAAACTCAAAACAGAACAAAAGCTGGCCTTTCAGGTAATCAACCTGCTTTGAAAGCATTATGGACAGATGAGCTTGTATTCGAATCACTGCTGATGGTTCTCATCGACAGACGCCTTACCTAGACACCTCAATCAAACAGAAATTCTCATTAACCTGGATTGTTCTATGTCTAAATTGGAACACTTTTAAGCGCTAACCTAAATTTGGTTTACACTTGGGAATTGTCATCTTAAATAACAAAGTTTAAGATTTCTAAAAGCTGATGTCTGTACCTAAACAAAGACCTTAAAGTGATCCAAAAATATAAACCTTCTGTTAGTATTAAAGGTTATTTTGAGTCAAAACTTTTCTTAAGCTTCTTTAAAAGCAGCAAATTCTGTATTGTGTTGATCAGGTCCGAAAAATAATAGATCTTCTCAATTGAACCCTGTGTTTACTGGGTACTGAACTTGTTTGTGATTGGATAACCTGAAATAGGAGATATGGCGTCCAAGTCAATAAGCAAAGTTTGACAATTTTCTGCCACATCTGGCATTCTTCAGGCACTGGTATATGGTGTGTTCACTAAACATGGCCAAAGTTAGGCACTTGGCTGTGAGTTGGTCATGTAATGCCCCATATGTGGCCCAAACAAGTGTACAGATCTCTGTTGAAACCAATTTTTCTCAAAATATTTGAGTTGATGAACATTTATTGCTAAGTTAACAGTTCTCAGAAATTATTTCAGTAATTCTAAATAATTTTATTTTGTCTGCTAAAAACGAAGGTTTGATCAACTCAAATAATAGGGACTTTATGCAGCAATGGTTGACAGGACATCAAAGCGTGTTTATGTGCATAGCAATAACAGCCTGACAATGGTCTACAATGGCAAATTATAACGATTTTTATTGGTTGATTTGTTGAGAATATTTATTATCATTTACATTTTGTGTTAATAGTTAATTCTTAACTATTGCTTTTATTGAATATATGACATCGGAATGCTATAACTATCCTGCCTGCCATTGCTGCCTAAAGACCCCAATCACACAATTTCCTATTAAACCACAAATATTTTTCTGTGTAACGAAGAAAAACTCTGTTAGATAATAAACAATCTGTTGACCAACATTAAATAATGTAGCTTCCAATTAAGTTGGAACGACGAAACCCAGCTATTGTTTAATATACATTATTATTAAAATTATAATGTGTAAAAACTAGCAGTACAAGAGTTATGACACATAATGTGAAACATTACATTTACATTTATGTATTTAGCAGACGCTTTTATCCAAAGCGACTTACATTGGGAATTCAAATTAAAATGTGAGCCATTGTCTTTCAGTTTCATTTTACAGACCCTGAATCAGTGACATCAGTGCCATCTAGTGGTGAAAAGGCTAGTTCTGGCACAAAACAAAGGAGAATGCAACAAAAAGTTTTGGAACAGTGTATAAGTTTTAGGAGAGGGCTGGCTGTGTTTTTTTAATATACAATTTTCTCATTGTTTTGACATTTTTTTGTTTTTTTTTGGGGAATTTATGTATTTCTGTTTTGTCTCAACACTTTAGATTTTTGTTATAAAAAATAAAAACTGTTCATTGTCAATTATTAAAACCAAATATGTACTACTTGGAATTATACTTTTTGTTTTGGATTATATTTGTTGTGGAATTATTCTATAATATAATGAAAACATATTTGTAAAAAAAAAAAAAGCTGGGGTTGTACTAAAAATGTTTTTTTTTTTGTTTCAATGATAATTTATTAGAGAAATTGTTAAAATAATAATAATTAAAAAATAAAAAAATAAAAGAACGCTCAAAAGGCCCTGGAATTCTAATGGTTAACAGAAGTTTTATCAGATTGAGATCACAGCAATACAAATGTACCACCAAGAGCATACATTGTGTTTTCAGCACTTAATAAAGTTTGAATACTTTTAAACTGAACTCAACATTCTTTGTTACCTTTCTTATTCTTGTGCAGGAGGATCGTTATGGAGTATGAGAAGACCATTTCAGAGATGATCGGTGAGTTTTGATGGATTCTTTGTGCTTTTCTGCTAGAATGTAATACATGAACAGGCACTGCCCTTCCCCAGTCACACCATGCCCAATGCACATACAACACATTTTTGTCCCTTTCTCATTTCATTTGCAGAAAAATCTTTTGTGTCTCCGGACCCAATCACTGGTCAGTTATAAGCTCCAAATCTTTGTGTATTTTTGTAAAGTTCACCTCTCAAAGTCCAACACTCAAACATGTGCCTCCCCAAGGCCTCACCATCTGACTTGCTCTTTTTGCTTTAACAAAAAACACTTTTAAATGATACAACAGCAGCTTTTAGCTATAATTTAATTAATTACAATTTTCTTGCTTTTGCCCCCTACTTTATTGCTTTCTTTCACACTTTTATCAATTTTGGTATTCTCCCATCTACGACACCTGTTTCTCTCACATGTCGCACCCTGCTAGCTTGACTTAATGTCGTCCCTTCTTTCTGTTTTGCTTCCTCCAAACCCCATAAATATTTGATATATCACTCAGGCATGCCTGGTAAGTAACCGCAAATCCTTATTTTCATTGTTTGTGCTGCATCCGTCGTATCTGATAAAGACAGACGAGGAAGAATTCCCTCTTTCCATTATTGTCAGTCTCTCCTTTTATCATCATCAGTTTTAAATCTTCTGGTCTGCTTTTAAACGTTCTCCATCACTAGCTTGTGAGTTAAGAGAAGCTTATTTTATACTGATAGAGCTCATTGTTTTCCTTTTAGAGTTTCTGAACATTTTTAGTAAATGGTTTATAAATTGTAAATGGTAATGTAAAAGCAGATTTTCTACTTAATCGAAACACAATTTATTTACATACAAATTAAAAACATAGATTTATTTTATGTGAGAAGCCCAGTGAAGTATTCCAGTAGTTTTGTTCTTCAGGATTTTCATAAATGCACTTATGAAGCTAACTCCAAGGTTCTATTTATATTTTACTGTTCAATTTAAATCATTTTTTTTCAATTGACACAACAGTAGGAAATGAAATGAACACGTCTATTCCCTTGTTTCGTCTTATTCGTCTGTTTGTGTTGTCTGCATGTTTCATAAACCAGAATTCACATTTTCATATTTTGCAGTTAATGATGTAAAAATAGTAAAAAAAACCTAAAAATCCTTTCGCATGCACTGTATATTTAATGCAATATAACCTAATTTGTGTCTTAGACGGTGAACACAGAGAGAAGACGGTGTCTCATCATACCATCCAGCAGCTGATCATGGAGAAGGACCAGGCTTTAGCTGATCTCAACTCTGTGGAGAAATCTCTTGCTGACTTGTTCCGTCGCTATGAGAAGATGAAAGATGTTCTTGAAGGTTTCCGCAAGGTCAGAACCTTAACAAACCCAATCAAATTCAGACTTTTTGCAAAAAATAAAAATAACAACGAAAAAGTGTCTTTTTTACTAGTGATAAAAATAAAATATGACAAGCCATGCTTTTTATGCTGCATTTAATTGCATTAATCAATTTAATGCAAACCAAGGCCATGTTTATAGCCCCCTGTTTGTTTTATCTTAGACCAGATCAGAACCACCTTTATTTGTCAGATACAAGTGGAAGACAGGTCACTGTTGAGAGGGAATATTTAACAAACAAGAGACGTATACAATATGAGAGTTAGCTCAAAAAAGACCCCACTCACACTGTCCTCCAAAGAGCAATGTGAGATCAGGGAAAAAAGCCTTAGCAACAGCACATAACATCAGGCTCATGGCATAACATAGCAGAGGGAGGGAAGGCAGGGGTTCCGTCTGTAAACAGCGCCCATATTTGAAGCTGTATTTGTCGCTGACCAAACGTGCCGATAAAAAAAATCATGAAAATAAAAAATTCCTATCCAGAACATTCCTTCTTTACTAAAAGTTCTTTTGGAAAGTGACGTAAAAAGTATCAGTGATTCTCAAAATTCCATAAAAATATTATGTTATAAAATATGAAAAAAAGAGAAAATGGGGTAAAGATATTAACACCTACCACCTACAACACGATGAGTAAAAAAATCAGTTTTGATCTAGAGTTAGTGTTTTTTTTTTCAATTCCTCAGTTTGCTACATTGTTTTTTTTTTCTCAGAATGAGGAGGTGCTCAAGAAATGTGCGCAGGAGTACCTCTCCCGTGTGAGAAAGGAAGAACAGCGCTACCAAGCTCTGAAGATCCACGCTGAGGAGAAACTGGATAAGTAAGTTGTGATTGTTTTCCTGTCTTGAGTGTAGTATAGAGAATTTGTGTTCAACACATCATCAATGTACACTCTGTGAAAAAAGTTTAGGAGACTAAAATTTCAGGGCAACCTTCTGCATAGAAAGAAACAGGTGCCAGCTAACTTTATTTGTTAGATTGTTTTTTTTTTTTACTTTTTGTTTTTACAGTGTTAGGTTTCTGTGATTTTACCCTTTATAAACTTTCTAATGTCCTCTCTAATATTTTGCAGTTGTTTATTTTCTAATTATTAAACAAGACTTTCGTTAACAACAACAAAAAAAAACAACTAAAATAGGCATCAAATAGCTTTCCCAAGTTTAGAACACTGAGCTGCAAAGCTAATTAAATAAATTATCTGAACAAAATAAAGTTAAATAGCAGAACACCAGGCCTTAAAAAATTTAAAAATTTGATTTGGCCCTTACAATTCCAAAATCTATTGCAGTATGTTCCCTAGAAATTCCATTTTGGTCACCAGTGCACAGTGTCTCTATCTCAACATCTTTAAGATAGTTTCTAATTATTTAAAAACAGCTTTTCACTGTATGCATGCAACATGCATATTCCTGTGCAACACCACATACAAGCATAATATTTAGTGTGACTTTGCCCATGTTATCTCCACAGGGCGAATGCTGAAATCGCTCAGGTGAGATACAAAGCCAAGCAGGAGCAAGCAGCATATCAGGCCAGTTTGAGGAAAGAACAGATGAAGGTGGACTCGCTGGAGCGCACACTTGAACAAAAGGTTTGCACACCAAATCAGAGTAAAGATGGTGGGTTCGAACCCCAGGGAAAGTACGAACTGACCAATCAATGTATTCAATCCTTGAAGTTCAATTTTGTTGTGGATAAAACATCTAAGAAATGCACAAAATCCAATGTAATGCACACAGACTCATGCTTTCTGTGTGATACATAGGCATTCGGCCCTTGCTTAGAAAACAACAGACTGATATCTAGAAGGTTGTTTGTTGACTTGTAAAAGTGCAGTTTAAAAAGTTCTTAATGTAATATAAACCAACCTTCATTTCTATCCTAAGCTGAGATGAAAATATGGCAAATTAGTTACTATAGTAAACAGTCTGGTTGCTTTGGTTCAGGTGTTCAATTGGTTTCTAGGGTAAACAGTTTGGTTGCTAGAAATTGTCAGCAATGTCATTAAAATGTACATTATTACACAAGTACAATAATTAACATAAACAAACCCAAATCTCTCTATGACGTTCCATCTTGAATATATTTGTGTTGCTTTATTTGCAATGGAATTAACCCCTTCTAGAGGCTGCGGTTAAAATATTTTTGCACAGTGGTTGGTATGTTGTACAGACTAAAGACTTCCACAAGTGTGGTCAGTTTGAAGTTTCCATGAGCTTCAATTGTAGTTACAGTTTAGCAAATTTTGACCCATTGTTAAGTCAATGGAAATGTTCCCAGGATTCCTTAAGTGATACCAGTCTGAAAAGATATTTGACAACTTTGAACATTGACAAGCCAACCTAATATGCCTGTATTATATCTATGTAGAGTTCATTAATTTTCCAACCCGCTTATTCCCTTTTGGGGTCACGGGGGTCTGCCAGTGCATTCAATCTCCTGCACACATTAAGCGAGAAGCGGGATTACACCCTGAACAGGTCGCCAGTCCATCGCAGAGCAACCTTCACTCACACATGCACACCTAAGGGGAATTTAGATTATTCAATTAACCTGATGCAAGTTTTTGGGATTGTGGGGGAAACCGGAGTACCCTAGGGAACCCAACCCAAGCACAGGGAGAGCATGCAAACTCCTTCCAGGAAGGTCATCAGTGAGCCTCGAACCGGCAACCTTCTAACTGGAAGGGTGCGCCACCGTGCCGTCCATGTAGAGTTCAGTTATATTGAAAAAAGTTTACTGAAAAAGAATATTTAATAGTTAAATAGTTAATTAACTGGACGCAGAAGCAACGGTTAACATATTTTGCTATTAAATGTCAAATTAAATATTTGTGTTTTTAGCACATTTAACAGATTTTTACAAGATTTACAGACATTTACATGTTGAATTTCTTTCACAGAATAAAGAAATTGAAGAACTGACCAAAATTTGTGATGAACTGATTGCCAAGATGGGGCGGAGCTAACCATCCATTGAATGGCGTTTTGTACATGTCACAAAAAGACACAAGAACAAAAGCTGGAAAGGAGTCTTGCTTGTTTTTCTTCTAATGGACAGAACCATGAGCTATCCAAAAAAAAGGAACTCGCACTACTGATGTCTTCACCCTTGGACTGGGAGAAACAACAGACTGTAATTATTCACATTTTTATGTGTTTAATGTACACAAATGCACCTATACGAGGGTCTCGTGATAGTACGGCCCATCAGTAGAGACTATATCAGCTCTCACACAAAGTATGTGTTTATAGTGAGTCTCAAGTGTTGAGTGTCGTTGCCATGACAACCACTGATGGAGTCGACTGTTAAACTGATTCCTGTTGTACCCTTCTCTTAACTGAAAACACCAGAGAATATTTAATCTTACATAAGTCAGATGATTTAATTGTTCAGTTGTCACAAAGTGGTATTCATGATTAAATAAATGCATGTCGTAGACGGATTTGTAAATATCAATTAATGACTTGAAAATAGTAAAAGAACACAAGTGCAGTTTCGATGCTGCTAATTTGACCTGCTTCAGTGTGCATCTCTGTATATATTTGCTGCTCATTTGTTTTTGATTCTGAGGTGTGATTTTATTTTTGCATTTTATTTTGATATATAAATGAACTCGCTTTGCTGTCAGCTAATTTAATTAGAAAGGTTTTGTCACAGTCTTGCTATAGCAGATACAGGACATGCTTACAAAGTGCAATAAAGGATGGCAATACAATGCTGTTGTTCTGTGTTTGTTTCCAGGAAAATAGTGTTTTACATTAAATCACTCTGATTTTTAATTGGTTTAATTGGTAAAAAACAATGTGCCAAATATATAAATACAGTATTGTGCTAAAGGTTCAGGCAGGTTTGTAAAATCATGTCCTGTGGCGCATGGGTTTCGGGACCAGAGGTGTGGGATCTCTCCAGTGCTGGTGCATCCGCCATGTTCTGGGATAACTGGATCTATGCGCCCTTGTCATCTTTACGCTCTTCTATGGCACGGAAATCCAGCTGAGCCTCAGTGAATCTACAGGACCGGCAGCGACACTCTAGACCTGGTCGGTGGGCACCTCCTAGGCTCCTTCGGCTTCTAGTGGCTCTTGTGGTATCCATCCACTGCTCCCAATGGATTGAAATAGTGAAATAGTCAGCTTCTCCCTCCCTCCTCTTTTCTCCTCTGCTGTGTCGCGTTTAAATGTGCGCTGCGTGATGACACGCAGCTGGCAAGTTGCATCCGGCAATGCTGATTAATTTCTAATTCATTCTTTATTAGAAAAGCAAGCATTTGTGGCGAAATATAAAAGGATACATATGTAATACTAAAAAGTTAATGTATAAATAAACTAAGCATTCACTCATCTGCATTTAGACCTATGAACTTAAGTGACATACCAATTGCCATGTTTCCATCCAAAGATTTACATTTATGCACAAAACTGGAATAACATATAAAATATTTTATCATTTTATTTATTTAACACAATAAAGCACAGTTTCCATCCAACGAGTCCAAGAAAATGAAATTGTCGTTTCCTGATAAACTGGCGCCAAATATCAAAAGAAAAATGGACATTGCAGCATTAGAAGAAGGCCTTTCCTGGTTTAATATAACTTACACGTAGAAGAAACGCGATATGCGCAGTCATGTTATCTTGCTTTTGGAGGCAGGAGGCTGCTCTTTGGGATCCCAGCCGGTCAAGATAGTTCTTGGAGGTGATAATCCTGAACCTCTGATAAAGGCATTCGCATCTTGCCATTTCCATCCAGGTTTTCTTATGTGATATTCCAAAAATGTGCATAAATATGGGTAGATGGAAATGGATGAATCTCCTGAAAAACAACCCCACCCCATAACCCCCCAACAATCTTCACAGTTCACTTAATGCTGCCAGGCAAGTACCATTCTACTGGACACTGCCAAACCATGGGTCACCATTGAGATCATGAGATGAAAAAACATGATTCCTCTCTTAATGTGTGAAGCATGCTGTTAACATGCTGTTTGGCTTTGATCCAGCTCCTGGAAACCTACCTTTGCATGCTATCTTTTGAAACTACATGAGGTTTGGAGGTGCCAGGATTAGCTTAATGGGATCACATGTTTAATGAGGTTGGAGATAAACTGTGTAGAGCTTCATCCCTTTAGGTTCAACTTTGGGCATCCTTTGTGTGTGAGTGGAAAATAAAACACCTGCTTTGTGTGGTTGAAAAATAGAGAATGAAGTTGTTGTGGGTCCGACGGAAAAAGCACTACATGATCACATAAAACGATGGAAGAAAACCTTGCTTGACTTACTTGAAGAGTACCAATGTTACACCACTTATGAAACTGGATGCATTTGATACATATTAACTAAGCAAAGCGATTGGATGTTGGGAATCTATTTAATTAAATGAAATGGTCGTTCAATATCAATACAGACATGACATAAGATGAATGAAGTACACATAGGTGGCCTGAGAGAGGCACATTAACTCATGGAGGTGCTGAGGGTTTCTTCACTAGCATTAGTGGTACTGGTCAGTAGTTACCGGCTAATCTGCCTGTCCCAGCTTAGAGCTGCTGTTGGGTATTAGCTCTCAAGAAGCAAGGCTTAGGCTCAGGAGTTTAAGAGCAAACAACCTGCTTTTCATCCCGCTAACCCCACAGCAGTATAGCAGGAAAGATATGAAGGCGCTCCATTTGTTCCTTCTTCTAGGCCTGGGCTTCATCATCCTCATTGTGCACAGTGAGTACAAGTCTTAGTTTAATTTATTTTACTTCTACATTCAAGGGAAAACTGTACATTTGAGTCTATTGATTATTTAGTTTTCTTTAATTCAGAAAACCTTAAACAATCCGTTTAAAGTTTAATGTTATTGAATAAAAAAAGCATCAAACTGGGATTTAGGACAATTATCAGATCTTTTTAACATTTAACGATCATCAAAAATGTATCAGCTTCAGTGTCATGTTCTAAATACTGTGTTTTGAGTTTCAAAGTTGTACATTACTTTTAAATACCTTAAGATTCCCCTCTGAAGTTTAGAAGGTTAAAAATAAATCAGGCATTTAGATGCATGTCAGGCATAAGAAAGTTCCAGAGAGTGAATGGTGCCCGTGCTCTCTTTACCCCCCATGACCTGGAGTCAGATGCACAGCAGAGGTTGGCATGACGTGTCATAGAAATGATTCTGAAAGTGCGCTTAGACTTATTTGAAGGATGACAAGTGTTTCAACCCCGACTTACCCTTTCATTCCTAATGTTTCACCCTCCAAATAAACATTATTTAATTCTTGTTTGTCTCTCAGTAAAATAATCTAAGACAATGCTGGCCATTACTTCAACATGTTTTGTGATATACTCTATCATGTGTATTCTATGACTTGAAAGGCTTTTTATGTTTCTTAAAAAATGCTACACTTAATGTTTCTATATTAAAAAAAACTATTTTAAACATTTTTAGACGCATATTTTCTGTCATTTGATTTTCTTAAAACATTTCACTTGTTTTTAGACTAAAATTAAAACTACTGTGTTTACTTTAGTTTTCAGTATTCAGGCCCAGTCTGAAAACAGACAAAACATGCAGTTTGTCTCGTGGACCTAGCAATAATCTTGCATTTGCATGTTTATCCATCCATCCATCCATAACCCCACCCCCCCACCAATCCATCCAGCTGTCCTTCCGTCCATCTGTAGATCCATCCGTCCGTCCACCCACCCACACATTCGTCCATTCCTCCAACCATCCATCCATTCACCTACCTACACATCCATCGATCTATCCTCTCTTCTGTCCGTCCACCCAGCCACAAATCCACCCATCCATCAATATCCATCCAACCATGTACCCATGCAACCACCCACCCATCCATCCTTCCAAGTATCCATCCAACCATCTAACTACAAACCACCCACACATCCATCCAACCACTTACCCATGCACTTATCCATCTATCGATCTATTCACCCAACTGTCCTTCCTTCTCTCCGTCCAATGACCCACCCACCCACGCATCCATCCATATCCATCCAACCATGTACCCATGCAACCTTCCACCAATCAATCTTTCCTTTCATCCATCCAACGATCCATCCATCCAACCACCTCTTCTTCCATCCATCCATCCATCCATCCATCCAACCGCTTACCCATTCAACCATTTTTCCATCCACCCACCCATCTGTCCATCCTGCTGTCATTCTGTCCGTTTGCATATCCATCTGCCTGTCGAACCATCCCTCCATCCTTCAATCTACCCACGTCCATCTGTCCTTGTGTCCCTCGACTCAATCATGCATCCACCTGTCCATCCATCCACTCACTCGTCCATCCAACCATGTACCTATGCAACCACTCACTCACCCAACCATCTTCCAATGCACCCATGAAACCATCCAACCACTCACCCATCCATCCATCCATCCATCCATGCATCCAACCATGTGCCCATGCAACCACCCACCCACCTACCCATCCTTCCAACGACCTACCCATCCATCCATCCAACCACTCACCCAGCCATCCATCTGTCCGTCCAACAATCCATCCATCCAACCAAGTACCCATGCAACCACCCACCAATTCATCCATCCAACAATTCATCTAGTTCTTACAATATTGCATCCATCCATCCACCCACCCATCCTTCCACCAGCAAAGCCACTCACCATGTAGGAGTACATACCTCATTAGCAAATATCCATTGTGCTTTCTTCTTTGTGCATGCTCAGGTGAGGCACTGCAGTGTTACACATGTATGGGCTCCACAGATGAAGACTGTAATCGACAGGGCTCTAAACTCTGCCCCAGCTACTCAGATGCATGTGCTGTTGTGCGAGGACATGGCAGTAAGTTTCGTGGCTACATATTTTGTATACATATATGTATTTTTATTTTTATCATTCAGCATAATCAGACAATTATTTATGATTCACATATGTACATGGGGAGTGGGATCAGGCTGGCATTTAATGCAGACAGACTGCTCTGTCTGGCTCCAGCTTAGAAACAGCAGGAGGTCTGCAGGTTCTTTTGCCGGATCAAGGCACATTAATATAAAAACAACCTCTCATTCTGCTTTTGTCTTCTAAGGTGGTGTGATGAAGTCATGTTCGTATAAATCCTTCTGTAGCCAGGCAAACAGCCAGGGCTACCGGGCTCCAGGGGTCAAAGTTCACTGCTGCTTTTCAGATGACTGCAACGTGGCTGGAAACGGTAGTCGAAAGAGCCATGGTTTTGGCTTCCTTTTGGGCCTTCTGGTGTTCGTCTGCCACCTGCTGTCAAACTAATGCTTTCCTGTGGAGCAACTCACCTTGCCTTTACCGTTTGATATCACAAAGGAACTCGGAACTCAGGACATAACTCGTAGCCATTGACTTGTGTGCCGATCAAATACTGTTGGCTTGTACACAAACTATATTACAAATAAAACATGTTTTTTTTTCCTATACAGTGAATGAATATTGAACTATATAGAAACTCTATACAATGACTTATGGCCATGTCTCTATGTTACTAGAAATAAATTTGAAGATGATATGCAAGACAACTTCTCTGGGTCAATTTTTATGTTTTACTTTAAAAATCAACATTACATTAGCTTTCTCTGTGTTCTATAAGTTAGGAAGAAGATTGAGCAATACATATGGAATTAAAATATGCAGTGTTTTCTCTTTTAAAACACATGTTGATTATGTATGTTTTTTTTCCTGAAACACGATTTTATTTATAGCTAACGCTAATTAATTTGAATAAGAATGCGACAGTGAATTAGACATGCAGTACCTCTCCTCAACACTAGGTGCCGTTGTAACTTAACAAACCGGCAACAGTTGGAAGGGACGCCCTTGAACTACGTGGAGGCCTAAAACACGTGGTTAAGGTAATTTAATCGCCTGCATTAAAATCTCACGTTTAAAAAAAGAATTAAACGTTTTAAAGGGTACTTCTTTGGTTAAATTATTGCACATAATTTTGATAAAAAGCTCAACCCCTCCCCATTTTTATTAGTACATCAAATAGAGAGACAATAATAATAATAACATCAATGTTGAAAAGGACATCTGTACATTTATTTGGTCTACAAAATGTTAGTAATCGGTTAGTCATCAAACACTGCATTACTCATGTAACAATGGTGCCTCCTTCTTCTTTTAAATGAACATTTTCAATTCTAAGAGTTTACATTGATGTACAAACATATACAGTACATGGTTGCAGTGTCATCGCTGGTCAAATGGGTGCCCTAAGCAGAAATGTACTGTGGTGCCAAGTTTAGGATGGTACAACTCAAAAATGCATCAGCAAAAATTCTTACATTCTGGAAGCTGACAGTTAATGATACTTTCTATAATTGTAAACACATACACAATACTTATTATAATAATTTAATTTCTTTGCTCTTTTGCCTGTTGAGCATTTGGACTAAAAAGCAATTCAGTATATAAAACAATTGAATGCAAACAACATTTCACCTTCTTTTTACAATGATACATAAATTATTATACTGAATATAAAAATATAATACAATAATCTAGAGTTTCAATAGTGCGGTCACATTTACACAGAGGGAAGTCGAAATTCTGTAACATTTGGAAGCATCAAAAAGTAGCTGAATTCAGCCTCGTATTTACATAGCGCTATAAAAATATTTCTAAATAAAACATACTAACAGGTAAAAGAACTATTAACATTTCATTTCTTGTAAGCAAATGGGATAATACTGCCCCCCTCTGTTGCCCTACACCTACTGCATATTTTGCATGTAGGGAGCAGCACTACTACAAGGAAGATACTGCGAAAAAAGGCCCAATGAAACGAGAGGGATTTTAAAACTTATTTTTCTTCTTCTTGTGTATATACGACCGTCCCACTTCGACTACTACATCCTTAAAGTTGGTATTCTTTTTTGGGAGGCAAAGTACGTAGATATTTGAAAGATATCAAATATCAATCTCCTTTTCCACTTGTCTTGCTGTTTTTATCACACTGAACATTTGTTTCCAAACTGAATTTTTCAAATCCATTCAAACTTCAAACAAAGAAATGTACAGTTAATATTCCTATTGTTGAATGAATAATAATACACATTTCTTTACTATTTTTTTTAAACTGGAAAAGTGTTCTTCTGAAAAGAGATAACTGAAACACTTGAAAAAAAAAGACTTTTGAATCCTTGTTCCTTTTACGGAGGTTTGTGGGAAATATCAGCCAATTGGGTTGGTCATTCATCTATACTTGCTTTTGTTAATACCATGCTTTGGTAAACTCAAAAAATTTTGTACACTTTAAAATGTGTATAGTTTGAGGATTGGGATGCACAAACATTCTTGAGTGCATGACACTACTTCCTGTTACAAGCTGTTCAAACATCTTTATGTACAAATATAGTGACCCATCTGCTGACCTTTTACAAACTCTTTTATACCGTAATTTGGGGGATTCTAAAACAATTTTCAATATTGTAAGGATAGTATGTGGAATGGTATGCATGGTATTAATAATTCTAACAAAGTTGTCAAGAGGAAGACCTGAGTTCATTTGGAGGGGTAATGTCATGTCGGGCATACGTTTATTCATCAGAATTTTTCCTCGCATACCTTTTCTCATGGCCTGTACTTGACAGGCAGGTGTGAGAGTGTGAACATGCTGCCCCGGAGGAGGATAAAGAATGACCCCAAACTGTGATGCTCCAGGGTCGTTCCACTGGGTGCTCAGCTCTGTTTGTGTCAGACCTCATCAGCCCTCATCAGCTTCATTTGGAGATTTCCTACTCACCTTCGGGAAGGATAAATCCTGAAGTCTGCAACTGCAGGCATTGTGAGGTTTGTGTCAAGTAAGCCTTGTAGTACAACAGATTTCCTCTTTAAATACATTCTAAATGTAAATATGCCTTCACCAGATGACATTTCTCACACTAAATATCTTCAAGTAAAACCAAAGAGGTCCATTCAAGCTTTAAGGGGATAAACAAAACTGATTTTCATTAAAATACAGGGGATGCCACAACTGGCATGTTTAAAGGTCATTGCTATGGTGACCAACTATGAAGAACTTGCTCATTTGATTCTCACTAGGTAGCTGCTCAAGTCTAATCCATTCCCCCCTTGGGACACTATTACTGTAAATCCTATTTTCACTATAGAAAGCCTGAAGCTAGGGTCCAGATATTAAATAGGGGGAACTTGAGTCATTTGATCCTCAAGAAAGTCTGCTTCACACTTGTTGCATTTATATTTAGGTCTCAAGATTATTTTAAATGTATGTGTTAGCTTCTTGTCTTTGCTTTTTGCTGTCAAGAATCCCTGCTTATTATTTGATTTGTCCATTATCTCTTGTCCTGTCTGGAGCGTCAGTTATTTTTCAGTGGAAAATTTCATGACCACGCCTATGTTTACTCTTCCTTATTTATCCCCTAACTGCAATTGTCTGCTCTGTTTTAATGTAGTAGTTCTCTTCTTGATTGCGCTTGAGCCATCTCAGATAAATCTGCATTGGTGATCCTTTCTTTGCTATTGCATTCTCTCCTGTAAATTGCTCTTCACAGGATTTTTCTTAAAGTTCTGATCAAATACTTGTTTCACTGGTACTGGCATGCATTTTTTGTTTTCTCTGTCTAAAGCTACCCACTTTACCAGTTGCCAGTTACCGTTGAAACTACTACCTATGTTGAGGTACTGTATTCGCCCAACCTTGGACACCGTGTCTTGCAATTTTGCAGATTTATTTTTCATTTTTCTAAAACATTCCAGAGATGCTTCTAATTATAAACCCGCATTGGTGCCGTGACCCGGATGGGTTTGAGATTTGATGGATGAATTGGATGTAACCGTATCTTAGGATCAAACAGAAATATAATTCCACATTTGATGGTTTATTTTCAAACTAAGATTTACTCATTTTGGTTGTGTAAGATGTAGAACATTCTACCAAAAGTCTTGTGTGTATATTAGGATTTCTACTTGAATTTTTGATCCAAACATAAAAAACACTGTATGACTCATGTATATGGACATTCAAAAGCGTTGTTAGTGGTTATTCAAATGAAAATTAGTATAAAAAAGGTTCCCCAGTATTTTTACTGTTGTCAAAAGTTTTAAGATTTGAAAGACCTACTTTGCATGATGATTTAGAAAAATAAACCAAATTTCCAAAATTTTGCAGAGAAATGTTACATTTCAAATGTCACGATAAATGTAGACTCCATTTTTACTTTATATGAAAATATAAAGTTAAACCATATCACAATTTAAGATTTTAGTGCAGCAAATTTATAGAATAATACATATTTTCAACACATCTTATAGAACATACATATTTTTGGAAATGTAAGAGTCAGAACTACATAAAAAAATAATTTCAGGCATGGTATTTGAATGAGAAAAAAAAAAAAAACTTTTCAAGCTTGTATGTCAACCATCTAAATCTAAAGACCTCTACACACTGATCCGAAGTTTGTGCGACAACTCTCCTCAATCAAAAACCATCAGTGCCAACGGGGCATCACACATCTGACTGAATGAGATTAATGAAAGAGAATGAGATAATTGATTATGAGATTAACCGAATGAGATAATTGCATCAATATTTCCTTGACGAATCTCAATTCGGACCGGTGTGTAGATGAATAAGTAAATGCTTAACATATTCTGTGAGTATTCTTGCATTCTTTCTAAACTACAGCTTTTCAAAGAGAAACAATACTTGTATGTGACATTTTTTTTTAGTTAATGAACATCGACCAGCTTTTTCTTTAGATTGGTATGGGGAGTCTGAAATAACAGTTGAAATCAGACAATTTGGTGGCATATTAGTGGAGTTGGTCATCCGAGAACCAGAAGGTTGGCGGTTCAACCCCCGTCAGGTCCATTCTGCTGTTGTGGCCTCGGGCAAGCCACTTCACCCTCATTGCCCTGCATGGATGTGTGTGACTGGTGGGGTGTATTTGGTGATGTGCAGGAGGCCGTAGGCGCAAAATAGCAGCCACGTCCTGTCACCACCAGTGTGTGAATGTGGAGTGAATAAATAATTCTCTGAAAAAATTCTCTGAAATCTTTGAGCATCTGAAAAAGTGCTATATAAATGGAAGACATTATTATTTTTTTATTATTATTATTAAATTAACCATTGACTTATTAATTGTTTTACTTAGAAGGATTTGAAATTTCTAACTTGCATTCCGATCAGTTTGCAAAACGCAGTTGGTGAGCCAAGCGGTATGTTCTAAATCATAGAAATTGAGAAGTATCCAGATGCCTATCCTGATGATTTTCGCATGTTAATGGATTAGAGCTTTCACACACAGTGTATGTGCAAATTAAAAAATAATGTTTAAACATGAGTGATCTATGTTCCTACTCTCTCATATGGTCATGAGCTTTGACCGAAAGGACAAGATCCCAGATAAAGTGGCCAAAATGAGTTTCCTCCGCAAGGTAGCTGGGAGCTCCCTTAGAGATAAGGTGAGAAGCTCCGTCAGAGTAGAGCAGCTGCTCCTCCACATTGAGAGGAGTCAGCTGAGGTGGCTCAGGCATCTGTTCCGGATGCCTCCTGGATGTCTTCCAGGGGAGGTGTTCCGGGCATGTACCACTAGGAGGAGGCCCCGGGGAAGACCCAGGACACGCTAGAAGGACTATGTCTCCTGGCTGGGTTGGAAACGCATCCCGACCCCAGATAAGCGGGAGAAGATGGATGGATAAAGTGTAAGCTATTTCTAATGTATAAGTACTTAAAATTTTTCCCTTACACTTGAGACTAAAATGGACAACACTTGTAACTCGCCAAAATCCAGTTATTTTCAAAGCACTTTTTTGAAACTTTTTATAAAGAGCCGTTAGCCAAACACTCCGACATAATGTGTACCCCATGCAGACGTAAAAGACATGCGAGTAGTGTAAAACAGGCCATAGAACTGCTGGTAAGAATCTGAATTACCCCACATTTCTAAATCCCACGATGCACTGCTGGTAACGACACCGACTGTGAGATGGAAAAATGGCTGCTGAAGTGTGTTTGTGTAGAAATCACACTACTCACACTCATAGTATGTTCTGCATTACGTCTTAAAGAATTTACTTCATCACAAACACACCTACCGGCCTACTGCATGGTTTAGCATTCAGGGATCGTCTTTATTTAGGACATTTTTGTGCAACCACAAGCAATGGAAGTGTTTTGAAGAAAGAGCCTCTTGAGATGGTCAAATGAATAGCAGGGATTACACAAGGACCCGGAATATTCAGAAAGTTATTTGACAGTATTTCCTCTTCCCTCCCTGCGTTCATCACAAAAGTACTGAACAACAGCATTGGTCAAGTGTGTCCTATTCAGATTTTTGTGTCCCACAAATAGAGCATGTTCTCTAGAGGGCTGCCTGAAATATTCTCGGTGCCTGATTGGGAAATAACAAAAGTGCGGGCTGGAAAAGGAAGCATGTGAGATGATGGCAGTATTTACGAGTGTGTGGAGCCCGACTGGCTGCTCTGGGTTCAGCCCCCGGTCACTGGTTCTGGGGTCTCCGGGTCTTGGGTCCTTTTTGAAAAAGATCCATGAAGCAGAATTAAAGTGATCTACCTCCGGACTGTGGACACATGAGGGCTTTGGAACCGTGGAAGGAGGAGGGCACAAAAGCCTGACAGAAAAGAGGCAGGGGGTTGAGTTCAGAAACAATGTTTTGGAAAGGGAGGGAGAATCATGCACCATAAGTATCATTCTGGCCTCAGCTACTTTGAAACTGAACTAAAGGGTTTGTTTCATAGCCAATTCCTCTAGTACACGTACATACAGTACAGAAGAGACACTTTTTTTTTAAAATCTCCATGTCTGACTTTCATTGTTTATTGGAAATGCTTTGGTTTTAATGAGCAATGCTGCTTAGATAATCTTCGAAACTGCAGTTCCATATATTTGCTGTTGATTTACATACTTTTAATTTATTTTAGTAGATTAAAAGTCATCTGTGCAGTAATTTCTTTCTGCCATTCATCTATAGATTTGTTTTCTGTGTTGAAGTGGAGGTCTAATTAAATGAGTTTTTCATGTATTGTTTCACACTTTAGATGGCGATTAATCATTCGTCACTGCAGGCGACTTGCTCCCTTTCCACAATTAACAGCCTTCTTTTTTGTGTGAGCAGGTGTTTCAATCTAGGACATTTTAATTGAAGATTTAGACCAGTACATTTGTGATACTTTATATACTTTATAATTTTTCATATTTACATTATAACGCATAATAACGGAGTGATTCGTTCAAGGGTGGCTTTCGTATCGGCTAATCTGCCCAATGGCTTTCAGAAACAACAGTATAAGTTGATAAAAATGATAAACCAGAGAAAAATCATGTGACGTTTCTTCAATCCTTAAATCTACAAATTGTTAATGTAATAAATGATAATAAAACTCAAGCAAAATATGTAATTTGTACACAAATGTGAAACCTTACCTTGAGAGTGAAGCTGTGTCGGAGGAGGTGGAACGGATAGCAGAAAACATTATGGCGCTATGTATGAAAGTTAACTTTCTCAAGATATTTCATGAATTAGGAACACCAACACGGTTTCAAGCCCAAGCCCAGACAGTACCGAGCATACTGGAGAGATCGCTTCTGAGAAGGCGTCACAGGGTTTCTCTATTTTGCGCTACAGAACAGCACTTTCCTCGTTATAAATGTTATTTCATTTACGACACCTTGACTCTAACATTTGCTATAGTACATTATTGGTAATCTAAACATAATGTTTCGTTGATTTAAAATGTTTTAAAGGGTATCAGTCTCTTTTGCACTTTCTGCATTTGCCAGGACCCTGAAGCGCAGCACGGATAATAGAGCTGAACTGTTTGTGGTTGTTCGTACCTCAATTTTTTTTCATATCTTGAAGTAAAAAAAGTAAAAAAAATTCCTGCAAGACATTTCTATTATGTACATTCGTATCTTGGGGTACCACTGTACTAGCTTTTAATTTTTTCAACCTAGGTTTTGTTAACACTGAAATCCTTCTTTGATTCGAAGGTTCGTTTTGGATTCTAAATCTAATGCAACAGTCAACAGTCTGAATGCTCACAATTTATGTGACGACCTTTAAAAAAACTTGATGTTTTATTATTTGAGTGATGACGGATCAGAAACAACCATAAACCGTGTCTTTTGTTAATTCTTCACTTGAAATAAGCACTTTATTGTGTGGGATATTAAAATGTATTAAAATTTACAGTGCGATATTAAAATGTAACATCAACAAATCCTGCTTTAATGTGTGACCAGGCGTTTGTACGACTATAAATGTTGTTTTGTAGTCATTTTAGAACTTTTTTTGCCACTCACGCCCAGTGAAGGGGTATGGCTGGTGAGAAAGTGACATCAATGAATTCTTTATGCATTATAATTGCATCATGAATATTTGGTCCAAATACCTTGTTATGATTCAATTATCCAGGTATGCTTCCTGGAATAAAAGTACGCTGATAACAAGAGTGTCCATGACAATGGTTCCCAAGTTCATTATCTAGACTTATATTGTTTTGTGAGCATAATTTGTGGGTATAAAAACATATTAGGCAAAATAGTTGGCAAGCTCCTTGGTGACAAAGCCCAGGATGTTGAGATCCGCCGTAGTTCTTAGTCAGAAAAGCTGGAATGCTCCCTTCGAGATGGTGGATTGATCATGTTCCAAATGGAGGAATCCAAGTATCTTGGGGTCTTGTTCATGAGTAATGGGACAATGGAATGAGAGATTGACAGATGGATTGGTGCCAACTCTGCAGAAATGCGGTCGATGTACCGATTTGTTGTAGCGAAGCCTTACTTATGGCCATGTTCATGATCAAAAGGAAGAGATCCTGGATACAGGCAACCTGGGATAGCCTGGGAATACTTGTTCCACCAGATGAGCTGCAGGAGTTGTCCTGGGAGAGGGACGCCTTGACACTGAAAGACTGCTGGAGCACACAGCACGATAGATCGGCGACAGAGGATTTCACACTGCATGACTTCGGACAGAATCACATGGAACTTTGTCTATGTTTCAAATCTGTGTCACACAATCAAACACTGGTGAGAAATGTTTTGAAAACAGTGCTAAAAAAAACCCTTCTGAGCCGAAACCATTGTTTATATTGCAGTCTATGCATTTGTATCTTTGTACGATGTAGGTCTCTCATTGGCAGTTTTTGATCTTAATAGCGTAAATTTGTGTTGGTTGTGTGGAGTTTTCTGAACAATATTTTTTTGATGGATCTCATTAGCACTGACACTTTGAAACAAATCTGATGTCATGGTCTTTCTTTTTGTAGCGATGAGGTATCTAAATTCGAGGTTTGAATGTGGCATAAATGAAAACTTTGGACTCTGGAAATTTGTTTATCTGAGTGTTGTTTATCTGATTGTTTACAAGTGGAGTGCACTGTAAAGCCCACTCGAAACTCCACTGCATTTACATTTACACATTTGCAGACGCTTTTATCCGAAGCGACTTACATTTGAACGAATGAACACATTTTTGTCAGTTCCTGCTTCCCCTGGCATTTGAACCCACGACTTTTGTGTTGTTAGCGTAATGCTCTACCATCTGAGCCACAGGAAAGCAATGCCATTTAAGAGAATCTTGATTTCTGTATTTCTTAGGTCACAGTTTCTGATTTTATATTTCATCCAAAATGTTTTTGCTGGATTTGATTTAATCATAAGCAGGTCCTCAACAGAACAAAATTGACTTTTCTACAATGCCAAGCAATTACAGGTAGCTAGCAATCTAAGTCTGCCATTATGTGCTTGTGTTTTTGCCAGACTCTACACTGAAAAGTGTGAATTAAAGAGTGTGAATTGAGTTTGAATGTAGAAGAACAATTCTGCCAGTTTACAGCAAGTGGAAAAGCCATAGCTGAACCATTGCCAAAATCCTAACTAAAGCCAAGTCACATCAGTAACCGCTGCGCTCTGGGGCAGGAGCAGACTCAGTCAGCCATACCATGCAACTGGGATAATTAGTTTTGGAAACGAATATCATCTGATATAATTGAGCATTCTCTTCTAATGAAGATCCTCAGTGTTGCCACTGGTGAGATGCTAATTGAAAGGAGGTGCATGGGGAGACCACAAAGGGGTGACTGAGAAGTGCTTTCATCATAGACAGTATTTTGTATTCTTTGAGATTTTTATGAGGTTTAGCCTGTTTTCGAAGACTGTGGGTTGATATCCTTTTTAATTGTTTGGAAATCTAGAGTTTGCTGGAAGAAGAACTGCACGGTTAAGGTAGAGGAAAAGCTTTAAGTGAGTCACAATGTGCAGGTAAACATTTCTCAGGAAGTGAGGGGATGAATTGTTGGGGAAGGGGGTGGTGTCTGGTTTAGCTGGAGCATAGGTCGTGTTGAGGTTTCAGTTGTGAGCCATTGGTTGAGTTAGTGGGGGAGAGAGAGAGAGAGGAGGTCACTGCGAAATCAGTTCAGAGGATAATAGGGGAGCAAATTGGTTTTGACAAGTTTGTGGATGTGGAAGTAATGCAGTCCTTAAAAGAGAAGAGGGCAAATTCAGGAGTACCATGAGATAATAAAGGCAAGCATCTCGGAGGGGGAGAGAAACGGGCTGGGTGCCAGGATTTTCAGGGCTTTGCAGTTATACCCCGTGGCACTGGGTGAGAAGCAGAGGCTTCGTGCTACCAAACAGACGGTGGCATGGCACATTCTCTGCCTGGTGCCATATACCAGAGGCACATCTGTTTTTTTTTCTTTACCAGCCTGCTGACTTGCCAACTCAGTCTTGACTCATCACTTGGGCCAGAAATGAAGCTGGTTTAATGTGCTGTAATGTTTGATAGTGTGCTTTTTCCACTTGAGTCATTTAGGTGGTCATACTTTCATTTTGTATTTTTAGATTCGTAGCTCTTCTGGAACAAGTAGAACTGTTGAACCCAAACTCAGATTAGCAATGGGAACGAAATCTGTGGGATGTAAGGGAGCATTAGACTTCTGGCATTTACGGAACTTAAAGAGCTATGTCTGTATCCCTTTCCACTGGCTGAAAATTGTAGACTGCTGTGTAAGCCTCTTAAAACTATTTATAGGGCTTTCGGAAATGTATTTAGCTTGAAATACTCACTACTGAGACTTTCATTAGCATACTGAATTAGATTTACTTCAAGTAAGCCCTTAGGTGTTTTATAAAAATACATTTGACAACATTAAACTGACTGAAATAAGTATTTGACCCCGTTTGAATCACCATTTTGGGCTCTTAAATGTGTTTTTTATAGTTATCTAGAGATTAAGAGCCTCACTTGAAGAGAGCGTTTCAAAATCTCCACCATAGCTAAGGTTTGTTCATGGTTTTCAGAGACAAGACTGTTGACCTGCACAAAGCATGGAACATCATTAGGTGGAATGGAGGAAACACAAACAACTGTCAATCTCACTTGACATGTGGCCCTGTTGCAGAATTTAAGTAATCAAGGCAAATGTAAAAAAAAATCTCTGATTTACACAGGAGGATCTCATCACCTAGATAGCGAGTAGGAAATCAATTGGCAGTGCTGTTTGCCATTTTGAAAAACTTGCTGACATTGAGAATACATGTAGATGGCTCTCTTGAGTGTTTTGAGAATCTCGTGAAAGTCTCAGACGGACAAAATAAAAAATTGATGTAATTTAATTTCAAAATGAAACTTCAGAAGCTCAATTCAATCTTATAGAAAGTCTGTGGAGAGAGCTGAAGGTTTGAGTTGCTACACATCATTCCCAAAACATTAATGACTTGGAGAGGATCTATAAAAGGTAGGAGTACAAAATACATCTTGAGAGATGTGAACCAACTTGATCACCTACTAGAAACCTCTGACCTCTATGATGGCCACAAGGGCTTTGTTGCATTTTATAAAATGGTCAAATACTCATTGTGCTTAAATTCATGCAAATTTAGTATTTGGTCTC
Source organism: Danionella cerebrum (assembly GCA_007224835.1). Classification (NCBI taxonomy): domain Eukaryota; kingdom Metazoa; phylum Chordata; class Actinopteri; order Cypriniformes; family Danionidae; genus Danionella; species Danionella cerebrum. Next base: position 245,317 of record SRMA01026627.1, on the reverse strand, counting down.
CCCAGCAAATTTCTTTTGTACAAATTAAGTAAACCCATATTCCTTTACTGGGAGCTCATGGTTTTATCCATGAATGTTTGCATTGCTTGAATTTTCCACAACTGCATGTATGCCAAATAATTTTTAATTTTTTCATTTTTTAAAATTTGTTTACAATGAAAACTAGTATGTAAAATATTACACTCATGTCAAAATATGATATTTTGATAATGATTTTTTTCAAAGACACAGTGCAAGCCTGGAAGGGTCAATATCGACTCTACAAAAGGCTCAAAATATGTCCCCTTTCATATTTTTAGCTTATCCATTGTGATCTTAATGATTTTAAGATAAGCTAATTCTTTATTAATTCTGAAGGATTAATCTTATATGTTATTGCTTAGTTTATATATTGCAGCATCCTCTTCTCTGATACCTCAACTAACGACTCACGACCATTTTGTCAGTTGCTGTGGCTGTCCACAGATTATTGGCAACCCTTGTGTGATACCTATACTATGAAGAGGCAAACATTTGCATGAACCGTCCCTTTAACTATATCTGTGGAGGCTGAGATTACTCTGTTTAAGGACGTGAGCACTGTTGTAGTTAAATCCTCATTAAAAGTTTTCCTGGCAGATGTGTCTTCACCTCGGGTTCCGCTGTAGAATGTTTACACTCTGTCTCTTCCCACTCAGTTCATCCTCTTACTGCCTAGCGCTGGGATTTCCTGCATATCTGCTAGACAATGACAGACCTTGGCAGACAGTTAGGAGATGATATATTCAGACTCCTGTCTTTAGGATGTACCCCTCTATGATACGCTCTTCTTTTGGATATTTGTTATGCTAAGAAAAGCCTGATATTCTGTTGGATTCATATTATGTTCGGACACCTGTTGAGTGGGATGCTATTAGATAAGAAACCGCCAAATAATAATGATTCTTCATACAATATTTAGCTATGCTTAGGTCTCATTTAGCAGAGATACTTGACAAACAGGGCCCTGGAATTCTTCCCGAAAGATCTCCACTTTACACATAAAAAGTTAGGATGAAGAAAATAAATAATCATTAACTTAATTGTTTACTTAGATAAAAAAATATTAAAATTGCCTCCCAATCACTTGAAAAGAACCTTCATGACTACCTTGAGTGAGCCAAACTTTTTGTAGTAAATCTACAGAGGAAAACAAATTATTAAAATGCTGCTTCTCCCTTTTGATCATAATATTGTTCGTCTGCAATGATATTAAAAACTGGATCTAAAGGATGGATTTGATCAAAATACAGGTTTTTAGATTTTTTATTTTAACATTAGATAAAATATGCATTTCCTGAAGGAAATACATTACCGGCGCTGCTGTTTTTGCTTATTGCATATGTTTTTCATAATTTTGTGATTATTTGACACGATTATTCGAACCATGAAACACCTTTGATAAAACTCTCCCTGCCTCATTTGCAGGCCATTTTCTCTTAAACAAAAACAAACTTAAACCTAAATGCAACTATAACTATAAAACCAAAGCAGTTCAGTCAGTAGCCTTCACTTTTCTGATCTTATAGTTTATTATTTTGATAATCAGGAATCATTTAATAGCTTTGTGGAAGTTTGTTCTCAGCAATCATCTGTTTAATTTATTTCAATATTTATTACATGTAATATTTGTATAGTCTTTTTAAAAACTTTGAAATATTTGGTATGTTTTAAGCTTTTAAATTTCAACTTAAACTGGATCTTCATCTGTTGTGAATTGTATCCAAATTTCTTAAATGATATAAAGAGTCTTAAAGGAACCAACTGAGAAAATAACTACAAAACTCTATAAGAGACCAACTGTGAGAGGGAAGGGAGGCAGAAAGATGTGAGCTCCTTCTCATAGCACTAATCCTCTGACGCAAAGCAGTCACAGGTTTTGACAGCACACTGTAATGACCTAAGCTCCACTCAGTTGGTGGGCAGAAGGGGATGTGGAGCTATGTGAAAATAGGAGGAAAGCTGTATTTTGGTTGAAGACAGTGTCTGGAGTCTGGGGAAGCATTGTGTTGATCCTCTGACTACCACTAGGGGAAACAAAGACATGCGTATCAAGAATCGACTGATTGAGCTTCTCTACAGCGTCTTGGTTTTGATCTACGTGACTCATCCAGGAACCGTCTAACTGTAATTGTTTTTCAATTAACACTCCTCCTTGATTCAACATTTTTTTTGTCACCTTAACTTTTGATAGTCTGTGTGATTCTTCCTGTCTTCTCAGGATGTGGTGTCGCTTTTCTCAAGACTGTTTTTAATCCGCTCAGTTTTAATCTTCTCACTCCCCCGCATTCAGCGGACAAAGCTGATGTGTGTAACCAAGGTGATGAGGTGCTTTCCACACGCTTGTGTTTTAAAAACGGTCTCTGTGTTGATGACAGCTCTCTAAAATCACAAACAGTTTAGTGCAATTGCAGCCCCATGTTTCACACAACAACTGTTTCACAAATCATATAGTCTTATATAATTGCCATTCGAGGAAATCAGATACTGTATGTATGCCGTAGACAGAGCTTTGATAAAACGGATGGCAAATTTCAGTGAACTTTGTTAAAAGATGGAGTTTAACAAGAGGGAAAACTATTTAAAAACTAATAGAAAAGGAAGTAAATATCAAGGTCAACATCTACCTTTTAGTATCTAATGGCTAAACTTTCTGTTGTTGTGTACTACACAATATCATTTGGTAATCTTGAGGATCCAACAGTGAAGTTTGGTGGCGGAAAATCATGGTCCGGAATTACATGCAGTATGGGGGTGTGCGAGCGATCTGCAGGGTGGAGGGCGACATAGAAATCTTAGCAATTCCCAACCATAAAAGAGACCAAATTCTTGCATACATCAAAGTTCCTCAAAGTGAAGATCAGGATAGACCAGGATTGGCCATCCCAGTCTCCAGACATGAACGTCATTGAGCATGACTATGATGAAAGACGAAACTAAAGAATATTGATGAACTTTGGAAGGCACGCAAGACTGCTTTTTTTGCTAATAAATTGTATGAATCCTTGCCAAAGCACATAGATCCAGCCCTTCAAGCTCATGAAGGTCACACAAGATATTATATTTGGATCTCATAGCACCCAGGTGTTGTTCATAAATATTTTTCAGAGTAACTACTTTGTTTCAGTGCATTGAACATCATTTGGGAGGGTTTTCACTTTTCATATGAGCTATTTTTAACATTAATTGATTAATTAAAACCCAGATTAATAGTAGGTGTTTCTACAAAAAGTGACCGGACTTTTGTCAGGGACTGTTTAAGTACATTTCTGGGTTGTGGAAGAGTTCATCATATTGAACAGAGTGAGGGGAGAGGAGCAAGGTGCTGTTACGTGCCATATTTTAATTTGATTGGATGGCATGAAATGTGTCCCAAAATTTGATGTATGCTATGTAGGTCATTGTCTAATTATTTAACCAACAATCTTGGTCTGTTTGAAGCCTGAGGCGAATGCATTAAAATTATAATGAAAAACTTTGTGAGTCAAAGAAACAGGAATCAAAGCTTGTAATTGTACAGAATGTAATATAAATTAATTCATTACATTTTGAATTAGCACACTGTGAACTGCGCGACAGACTCAGAGGTGAAGTCGCTCTGTCTGTGCTCTGGAAATTAATTTCCATTCTAATTCTATCAGTAAACAAAAGCTGGGGTGTTTGAGTCTAGCACATACACGAGAATCCTCAAACTCACTTTCCCAGTAAGTTGCTCTCCAATGAGTGCCACGGTTGGCACTGGATGTCTGGGGCAGAAGGTTGACTTAGTCCCATAGTTTGATGGTGCATTGCAATAATGTGTTCTTTCTGTATCTGTACTGAATCAATTTGACAAGTCTTTCAAGAGAACTCAAGTGGAAAAATGACATTTTTGTTTCTTTTCAATTGCACTTTATAGTGCCCACCACCGTAAACCCTTGTATTGTGCATCATGCTGATCGTAGAACAGGAACAATGAAGTTTAAGACGTACAACGTATTCCAGGTGAGGTTACTGATACATTGTAGCATTTCTCTACTGTGGCATTTAGTACAAAACGATTAGTTTGGATCACGATTGAACTACTCTAGAATGCACTTGAAACTTTACTAAAAGTGTACAATCAAGGGTTATTTTTGCATTTTCACTTGCTCAAATGAACTGTACCAAAAGGAAAAATCAACAGTAGAGTTTAGTTTCATTGTAACTAAATGAGGCAAGAGTATTTTTTTGCTCATCTAATGCATGCTAATGAATCTATTTGTGCAGTATATTGTAATATTCACAATAGTACATCAGTACAAAACAGTACTTTATATTCGAAATAAGCCAATTACATATCTGATTTGCATGTCATGGAAACACAATTAACAATCAACAAGTAATCAACTATTATTTATACCCCGCTATACTGTAGCTAGTTGTTTATTACGTGTAAAAAGTCTATACATTTACCATTTTAACAAAATGTATAAAATGCATTTATGTTCCACATGGACTCTAATGTACTCTGAGAAACATCTGAATTTTTCAGTCCAAAAGTCCAAATTAGTCCTGTAAAAATGCATCTTGTTAAATCTAATCCGATCACTATTCACCTACACGGTCAAAACCCCCAACTATTAAGTTGTTCCTGTTTTAGCCATAGATTATGCCATTTAAGAAAAGCGATGTATTTGCTATGTTTTTATGAACACAATCTAATTAAATGGAAGTTCTGTGCATTCAATCGGTCTTTGTTCTCGGCTAGTTTATTTCTTTTAAAATAATCAGCTCAAACCTGCGGTTGCCTTACACTTAATAATGAAAATAATTTCTTAGTTTTGGAAAATGATCTCTGTGGAAAGTCTTTTTTTTTTATGTTTTTTATCTCATTGATTTCCTCTGTTTGGTCCACAAAACAAATAGAAATCTCTCAATGGCAGTCACTGAATGTGTTTCTTTGGGGTTAAAAGGAAGCTTTCAGTGGTTGAAGTTCAATTCTGAATGACACTGATTTCATACTGGTAAGCTTTTAAGGGCTTCCAGCAGTGCTATTAGTGGCAGGAAAAACAACATTTTGGCAAAATCATTCAGAGAGGTACCGGCAGCAGTTATCACTACTTGGCTTTGTATGTCTATAGAAGCTTGTGGCAATATGTCATTTTGGCTGAATCACTCTAGCTTTATTGCTTTGAGTGAAAAGAATGTGATTCAGAAAGCTGTTGAACTTTTCTGAGAATCAGACAGTAGTGCCTGGGAAAGAAATCGAGCGCCGCCACAAATACACGACAGATAAAGGTGAAAAGGTTTCTATACAATGAGATACTATTTACAGTGTGTGGCGTAAAAAGAATGTGAGTGCTTTGAAATGGAAGTCTAAGAAGAAGCAATGACTTTGTCATAAAAAAATGTTGTGTCTTAATGTTATTTAACTGTGTACATGTTGTTTTTGGTAGTTGGCAAAAATGTTATATTTAACTGTTTTAATGAGTACAGGATTCTCCATGTTTTTAATGTACATTTTTAAGTGTTAGTGAAATAATGTTTTAAAGTAATACTTTGATTATGTAATATTAACAAATTTGAAATTGTAATGAGTGGCAAAAATAAGTTTCATTTTGGCCTCAGATCAAAGTTCTGCCATTATTTTTTGATAAAACTTAGTATTGTTTGTATATTTACTATCTTTGCTTTTTTTCTTCTAAAAATCCAAAAGTGCCAGCTCTTATTTAGAGCAAAATGCAACAAATCCATTTGAACCAATCCATAGAGCACATGACCATGACATAACTGGTCAAAAAATACATCCTCAGTGTTTATTTTTTAGCTATATTCCTGGTTCGAGGCTTGCTGGAGATCTTGCTCAGAAGAGTTTGCATGTCCTCATCGTGTTTGTTGTGGGTTTGCTCCAGGCAATCTAATTTCCAAAATCCCACAAACATGCATCAGTTAATCGAATACTGCAGATTCCCTTTGGATATGAAAGGATGTGTTGCCCTGTGATGGACTGGTGACCTGAGTAATAGGGCGGTCACTTCTACTCCTAAACAATTTCAACACACATGATTGTGTGTGTGTTATGAGCCCACCCACAAAACAGCATAATTAAAAAAATAAACAATTAAATATAAGTCATTTATATTACAACAAGATGCTCTCTATTCTTCTTTAAAGTAATGCTGTTGTACATTTGCTTCATATTGAGTGATCAAACAAGCTCACAGACCTGTCCTCGCCAATGTGGTGGCTCAAGTCCCATCACATGACACGACATCGCAGGTCGAAGTTCCTCCCAGCTGAACTTTTATTAATAAGAATTTTTTTTTCTTATTAATAAAATTAATAATCTCAGTGAGCCTTTGCTCATGTCATCTTTGGGGAGGTAGTGAAAGCCATCCAAAGACAACCACATTAGGAACATGTTAAAAATATGAGAAATTCAGGTTATGGAAAGAAAATCTCCCGCTGCTCCCCCAAGAAAATAAAGATTTTTCCAAGTGCAATTTAGAACCTAGGTGAGCTCAGTGTTGGTTCAATCATAATATTTAAAAATGCAAAGAAATACTATTTTAAAACCAATGAATAAGTTGTATAGTATTTTAAAAATTCTGCGAGATTAAGCAAGCTGGAGTCAGTCTATTTGATAATGTGTAGTTTGCTACTTTACAAAAGTGTATATCACTTATACTTGTTATTTGTTTTTTTTAAGTATTTTTGTTATTTTCACAAAAAATTTTATATTACAAAAAATGTTATACTAATGAAATTAATGCATTTTGGGGGAAACGGATTTAAAGCATTTTACATTTACATGTATGCATTTGTGTTAAGAGACTACAACTCGCAATCCAAATCAAGATCACCTGGAACCAATTATCTCATCTTCTTATCACTGTCTCCCAACAATTCCGGGTCCGTCGTCAATGTTGTTCCCATGTGTTACTTCCTGGACTCCCTCACTGGTTCTTTTCTACGTGTGCTTCGTGAGTTTCTACCATCTGCTACTTACCTGTGCTGTGCATACTCCTCAGATTGAGACTCAACCCAGAGTTATTCTGTTGGTCTGTTTCAACCATCGGCTTAGTCCCCCCCAAGTTGAGCCCGCCTGTTAGTGCCTGGTGTGCTCCATTCACTTCTGAACACCCTCTAGTTCCACCGAATGAAGTGGTTTCTTCTGGTACACGGAGACCATCTATTAACATATATCTAACCATAATTCCTGCACAGTAAAATCCTAAGAGTTAAATTAACTCTACTCAGAGTTTATTTGGTCCCACTCTATATAGAGTTAAACCAACTCTGAAGGAGAGTTATTTAAATTAGTCTATTTGAACTAAACAGTCTATTTTTGTCTGTTTTTACTCTTTCTTGAGTGGACTTGGTCCCTCTCTGAATAGTTAATATTTAGTTTGCATTTTCCATGCAGATTTGGAAAAACATTAAGAAAATAGATTATTAAATTACTCTATCTCAGAGTCGGTTTAACTCTATATTGAGTGGGACCAAATATACTCCGAGTAGAGTTAATTTAACTCTTAGGATTTTACTGTGTGTGTTTATTCCTGTATTGGTTGAAAATTGGTCAATGTTCAGCCTTGTGTGCACAGTTACTCTAATAGGTGACAATTTGTCAGACAATTTTTTCCAAAGTGACTTATATTTCAAGAAACAAATACATTCAGTCAGTTCTTGCTTTCCTGGAGGTTTGAACCCACAACCTTTGCGTTGCTATGCTTTACTGACATTGAACATAGGAAATTGAGTAAGTGGGTAAATAAAAATGTTTAAGTTTAGGGTGCAAACAGTGACATCACAGTTGTCCATTTCAAAGTATAGGGTTGTTGACGGGTCAAAATACAGAGAATGAGTTATTATTAAAATCAGTTCTAAACCATTTTGTTTTAAATATGCTGGAAAATATTGTTTGTGCTTCATGACCTTTTAATAATGACAACGAAGAGCTTGAGTGAATGACATTAGGGTGATCTAATGAAAGTAAATTTTCATTTTTGTATAAAAACTCTTTTAAATGGGAATGGAAAGAGGAAGTGAGGAAGCGGGTGGCCTTAATGGCCTTTGCCTGGGGTGGACATGGTCTCCAGTTCGTGCCTCAATGTCCAAACCTCCTGCTTTGTCCCCTAGAGACGTGGTTTACTCCCCTCTCTCGATCCAGCTCTAGGCGCCCCTGGCCATAGCTGACTTTACAAGCAGCTGGCCGTGATGTGGAACAAAACACTGTGGAAGAGAAAAGGGGAAAAAGTTTTCCTCTTATCTCCCTCATTTTTTCTGCTGTCCCCTCTGAAATGGGGGAAGGGAGGGGTTGACCGATTTAACAGCTGCTAGGTAATACACTTAGAAAGTCGTTTGTTAAAATCTAATTGATTGCTATTGCTGCACCTTCACTCATGGTGTTGAACTGCAGCAGATGCTGGCGGTCTGTCAAAGACCTCCACCCTTGTCAAGGTTCTTTAGCAGCACAGAGCATTCACAAACACACACCAGGACAAGTGCACTACACAAATCCTCATGCCTGGGTGACTGGAACACAATAGTAACATGTGTCTTGTTAGCTTTTTAGAAACAAAGTAAGCTTTGAATTAATCAGTGTCCACAACTTCAGGAAATGAACTCAGTGCTTGTTTTTTTTCCATAAGGATTAAATACGCATCAGATCATGCAGTTTGTTGAGGAGGGATGTGCCATTACTTTTGATACAGCTGCCATATTTCTGCACTTTTTTATGGATTAAATTTCCCTTTGTCACTCTCCTGCAAGGGAGGAGTCACAACCAAAGTGGATGTGGGTGTTTTAAATACCTATACTTTCATCGTTCGAGAGTTCATTAATGAGCACATGCACGTTTCCCACAGTCAAGCAAGTCCACGTCAAAGTGTGACAGAGCCAAAGGCACTTAAACAATTAATGATGACAAATAATATTCTTTGAGGGGAAGCAAAATTTTGAAGACTTGCTCCTATGGTCTCAACAGTGGCGTTTTTTTATTTAATGTTAATACAGAAAGATTGTATTGTGCGAAATCATGAGTGGCTCTGATTGGCAGATGGTCATAGTGTGTTATCTAGGCTTTATTAACCTATCAGTGTTCCTTTGTTCTTATGAATTAATTGTGTTGTTTAATTAATTGCTCTGAAACTGGTGTTGAGCGAACTGTTCAGTTACTAAGCCAATATTGTTGGTTTTGCTTTTGGTTGCAAAACTGTTGCAAAAAGCTTCTAATTGCATCTTTTGAAAAACGATTTGCAATTTCAACCCACAGACTGCCACAATATTTAATGTTACTCAAGAGATGTTGTACATATCCAGCAGTATTTTTGCATTCTGTTTAATTGCTGAATACTTAAAACGGGAAATTACCTGAAGAGTGTGAATTTCAAATTGTTTTAATTGTCAACTTGAACAGAAAATACCATGCATTTTGTTAGGTATGGCCAGTTTACTCTTACTAAATTCATTTGTACACAAAATCAGAAGTCAAACATTAGCTCAGAGCAGATGCCCACCTGTTAAAGCCCACCTACTCCATCTTTACATTTTTTGCCTATTTTAACAATATTACATGGACATAACAATTGCATACATTACAACATATCACGCAATTATGAAAGACGCAGTAAGCATCAACACCAACACCAGCACTCACACATTTCCATTTCCATTTATGTATTTAGCAGACGCTTTTATCCAAAGCGACTTACATTGGGAGTAAACATCAAGCAGTTTGGTACAAAGTGGATTGATCAGAAGACATACACATAGAACACTTTCAAGCTAGTAATTTCCATTTCATGAAATTAAAATTTGGTCACATTGTGTAATTCAAGACTTTTGTTGTATTTGCATAATTATTTGTATACGATGTGTGTTTATAGTTTATAAATTATAACAATTTATAGCAATATACAAAATTGTCATAATACGTATTATGGAGCTATTAGGAGATATCGTTTAGGAGCTTAAGTGTATTTGCTTCTTGAAGTGATTCGAGTTACTTCTGAAACTTCTTTACCTTGTCTTCTTGTTTTATGTAATGTTTACTAGACGACCATTATCCTTTACTCGCATTTTAGATTAGAAAGATTATAAAATTATCTCTCTCTATCACTTAGAGTAAAAAAAGATGACTTAATGCAAAGAATATCATGCCCCTTAGTGCATGGACGTTATCAAATGCTCTCATACAAACCAAACTGGACCCTATCCTTCTCTTTAAAATAGTGTTGTTAAATATTATAATGCAAAACATTGTGGTATGTATCATTTTGTGAGGATCTTACAGCCCTGTTAACAACTATTTTTGATGTAAAAGAGCTTGAGTATGACGTTTAAGTTGTCATTTAACTAGCTTTGTGAGTGGGTTTAAAACTCAAACCACCAGTTTGTGTTTCATTTGCACCTCTACATCTGATGGACCAGGTTTTCAGCAAATAGACATTACCTGATGACCAGAACTGCAGCTGTGTCCTGTCTTACCTCGGTTTGTGTTACGTTGGTGTGTGAGATAACATTAAGGAGCATATTTAAGCAATTAGCTTGTGGCTTCAGAATCCATTCACAGTCTTTAGGCTGCACTGGTGGCTACCACGAAATAATTTCACATCAAAGCAATCACCAGCAGAGCTAGAGGCACCATCCTCGCCAACAAACTGATACTCCAGGCACCACTGTAGAGCACTCCGTCTCTCCTCCTGCCTTCCAAAACCAGGCTGTCACCGCTGGTCACACATGCCTAGCATTAAACACATGCTATAACACGTACACTCTCATGCAAGAAAACCCTCCCTTTTCTCTTCTATGAACCCATGGAGCAAATGGCTAATTACAAACCTTCCTCCAGGCAATCCAGAGGCGTGCACCCACCTTAGAAGCCTCTGTGGCCTGCTGTACCTCGAGCCAGACCTCAGGGAGATGGAGAAATGGAACCGCCAGCCTGGGTGCAATGCTGACACTCCGGGTGCAAATAGGATGAAACTCCATGCTGTCACCTGGGAGGGTGTGCACAAAATGTGTGGCTGCTTGTGATTGCTTCGTTTCAAGGGAAAATGAGTTGATGCATATCACAGCAGCCTCTGCGACCTTGCTCTCTCATGACTGACTCTTATTATTCACCGAGGTGAACATAAAACTCATGGTAACTCAAGGGACTTCCATATTACTAGTTTTGGTGCAGAGCTTTTTTCTTTTATCCATCCGTCCCCCGTCCGTCTCTGATTTTTCTAATGATTATTTAACAGTTTCAGAAATTCTATTTTCACAGGTGCCATTAATTCCTCTTTAACTCTGGAATCAGTAAAAGATTCTTTTCACGCATGCGCCTGGAGTGGAAAGGAAGGAAAAAGATAACGACTCCTGATCTGCTTTTAAATCATCCTAAATGGGAATGTAACGACAGCTATGTCATAGGAATCTTGTTAGCTTTGGGTGTCCTCTGTTTCTCTTCCTCCAGAACAAGCTAAACAATATTATCATTTAGCAATTACTTAAAATAATCAGAAATTAATAAATAAAAACAAACAAATAATGATAAGACTGAATACAATGATTTTAAAATGTCTCACACGCTACCAACCATCAATTTTCCCGAGACAGAATCTCAGACTTTTAGAGTGATTTCAACAAACCCAATGATATGATATGTGTGAATGATTTTATTCTAAAAGGTTCCATGTTTTTTAAAAAAGTGGTTAAATGGTAAAAGTTTTTCTTATGTGTCTTTGTTAGCTGCATTGAGGGTATAACATTTTCATCTAGTCTAAAATTTGCAGCTAAAATGATTATACCCCGAGATATGAATGCTTCGATTTACGAAATATTCGAGATACGAAAGGTCTCGCTAGAAATTGTTTGCTTTGAGATATGAAGAAAAATTAGAGATACAAACAATAACAAACATTTCTGCTCTATTTTCCACTTGTTTGTCTGACAACATGCTGCAATTCTTTATGACGTCGTCCTGGCGCTCCGTTCTCCCTTTGAAGAAAGTGTGCTTTATGGGGCTAATACCTTAAAACACTTCGAATCAGTTTTAAATTGAGCGGGTACCACTGCACAGATTAGGCGTTTTACATTTAAAACTTGCTTTGAGATACGAAATATTCGGGATCCAAACGTCACCCTGGAACGGATTAGTTTCATATCTCAGGGTACCACTGTATTTGAAAATGTTTCTCGTTCACATTCTTGATTTAGTGATAATAATTCATCAATTACCGCAATGGACTGGCGACCTGTCCAGGGTGTACCCCCACATCTTCATCTTCTTGCCCAATGTGGATCCTGGTGACCCCGAAAACGTGAATAAGCAGGCTGGAAAATGAATGAATGAATGATTGAAGTAATGAATTCATCAGTTAAGTGTGTTGGCCAAACTAAATGTATGGATGAAACTTCGAAAAGTAGAACAGTTTATTACAGCCTACCTGAATTGTAGATAATTGTAGTTGTGACATTTTCCCAGAATTTTTAATGTGACATTTACAACATTTCTTATTGTACCCATCAATCACACACTGGTTAGGCTTTAGAAACCTAATGTTATAAGTGACCAGTGGGACTCTTGAATACCTTTTACCAGAGGGAGACCAGCAGCACAAGAGACTGGGATGTAAAGAATGGGCTCTGAATTAGCTCGGGTCAACTTGCAGGAAGTAGAGCTGGAAGTAGAGGAATCCAACCTACACATTAAAATGGAGAAATAATGTTATGAAATAGCTTCATGATGCCCTCGGCTGGAAACGGTGCACAATGTAATCTTTTAAATGGAGGTTTAAATGATGAAACTCTTATTTAGCTCTGGAGAGCAGACATCTGGTTTGACAGGTGCTGGCATCAGTGCTACGCCTGCATAATCACTGTCCGATTGCTTCAGTCACACTTTGGGTTTGTGGAGAGTCCTGTCAGACAGTGCTATGGGCTGTCGCCATGATTGCTTTTGTCAAACCAGACATTGCTAAGATTTCCGGGTAATGATAAGCTTTTTGAAATCTCTCCATGTCTGTGTTGTCTGGCAGGTCGAAGATACGGTCGTTGGTAATTTTCATCAGTCAAATGCATTTGTTGGCTTATATTTTGTAAAGGGGGGCTGGCAGGAAGGACGTCATTCGGAGAGTGTTATTTAAAACCCTTCCTGCATGCTTGTTAAATTTAAATAAAAATAATGAAAGGAATTAAAGAGCAGAGGTGTTCAAATGTGACTGGTTTCTTGCTCTGGATGCTGACTGTTATTAGAAATCTAGAGAACTGGTGTACCATTGGTCAGACTGTTATTAGCCCTCGTCTGATTATTTTCACACCTTTCATGTTCTTTTACTTTATAATTCTGCTCTTCTTTTTCATTCCTTTAGTGAGGTATCATTAGCCATTGTGAACTACTGACTTCAGTTGTGTGATTGACAGCCAGGTCGAGTCGTCTGGAGCTTTTTCGTATCTCACAACCTGCCGCTAATGGCAGCGTTCCCCAAGCGAGGCTCCTGAATTAGCATCTGCCACTCTAGGAGCGGGATCTCACTAATCATGGGATGGGGAGGAGAAGGAAAGGAAGGTTTAAATTACATCTTTTTCAGTCAACAGGAGGAGCACATGAAAGCAGGGTGGCCTGCCATGATATCAAAAGACTGGAGGCTGGTGATCAGTTCTGACAGAACCACGCACACCTCCGAGACACAGCGAGTCCATCACCAATTAGGATCCTTTAATGATTTCTTGTATTAATAATAAATGGGTAGAGTTTGGGGAAGGTATGTGTGTCGGTTATGTGTGTCAGTGGTGAACATTTGTGTCTGAGTTTCATAATGGTGTCTGTGACGGTTTGTGGTGTTTGTGGTTACCCTGCTGTCCAAATGTAAAAAGCTGTTAGAGGTCTCTAAGGAAACTGATTCCACATTGGGTTTCAGCTGGAAATATGAAGAGTGGACAGTCAAAAACTGCTGAGGTGGATGCCAGGAAGCTGCTTCAGTAAGGCGGTTTCCTGGAAAAAAAGGTGCCCTGGCTGAAACTAGCTTTTGTGGTGACCTTGTAGAAAACATTCATCACTTCTGCTGAACACCTGCTCGGCACCAATTTTGGTGCGCCTTTGTACTGTATTATTATTTATAATGATTAAGGACAATCACATAATGCCCTAAATTAGAAGGACACTCATATGTAGATCATAGGAAAAAAATACTTTTTATAGTGATGTAGCATTATATGAAACAAAACTTTTTAATGAAAAATAGTAGTTGTGAGAAAAAGTACATACTATGTGGGCATTTTCAGTCCCTTTCTTCCTTTTCTGAAATAACATACATATTTATATTCATTTGAATATTCAAATATATTCGTCTATATCAGATTTAGTGAGAATGTATGTTATGCAAATTAACACACCTTCCATTAATATTGTGGAAGGTTGTCAAACACCAAAAAATTTGAACCTTATGTAGTATTCCAGCCACTTGCAGCAGTTCATTCAAACTATAGCATTGATAAATGCCAAAGATAAGCTTAATCATACAGGGCTAAAGCTGACTGGAAAAATTCTCTGATCACTCTTGATTTGAAGGTATTGTTTTGGTTAAAATAAGGGGGTAAGTTTGTAAATAACAAACTCCTAGTATTAATGTCAATTGCCGCAGTTAATTCAATGTATAAAATTGTTAAATGCAGAGAAAACCTTGATAATTTCTCTGATCAATCCCAAGTGGAAGAAGCAGAAGCCCATTTGTTCGAATAATAGTTAATAATACAGGAAATTGTAATACTTTTTACAAGTATTATATACTATGCCAAGAGCCAAAAAATGCTCTGATCTTTATTATGCCGTCAGTTCATATAAAAGAATTGATCAAGCACTTTTTGGTTTCTCATGACCTAGTGAATGCAGCATCTTTAAGAAAAATGTATCTGAAGTCTTTTAGGTCTTGATATTGTTTCGCCGTCTTATCAGGTGATTGCTGTTTGAAGCAGCTCAACCTACTTTAAAACTGTAGATTGCTTAAGCTACGATTATTAAATTCCTTAAAGCATGTTGTGAGTTCTTCTCAGCGGGTCATTCATTCCCATATACATGTTCATCTGGGCATTCTAAAATTCCAGAGCCAAAGCCTGTCTTTAAACTGATTGGCTGTTGCGACCTCCTAGAAATGACTGACCTTGTCCTCAATCAGGAGATTTGTTGCTGATCCAGGCCAACATTCTCCATATCATTTATTTTTATATGCGTGCACTAAACTGTTTTTCATAACTTTAATTAAAGGTTTTACATTCAATGAATGCCTGTGGTTTAACTCCAATTTTTCTATTAGATCGTTTAAAATCCAACCTGTCCTACCAAAACTTGATTATTTATATCACTCAATTAGCCATTGCTGTCTCTTTACATAGCTGATAAATGATCAAACAAAGTCCCTGAGTTGAGAGGAATGATTTGGCTGGGATGCCCTTTAAGGTGATTTGTTTTTGCAAGAAGTTTCCATGATGTGTGTGGTTGACCATGGTATGTCGCCTAGTGGAAAGTATGTGATGTATTGAGCAAGATTGACCTTGAGAAGGGACTGGCTCTCTCTTCACTGTGCTTTGACCCTGCTCTTTCCTCAGTGTTGGCTGCCATCTTAATAAGTGCTCTGAAAAATGACTCGATAATAGCTGTGTAACAGAGTATTTATTCAAAAGAGAACTTGCTAGCATGGGTTATTTAGTTCAGTACACACAGTTCCCAAATGAATCAGCCAGAACATTGTTCTCTATCTGGGAAAGATTCTCCTCTAGGATGGGGTAGTATCTTTTAGATCTACATACAATGATATTATGAGAACATCTGATTTGTACGAGATACAAGCCAAGGGTTATTTCTTTGCTGCAGGGTCTGCTATTGCCTTATTTGCAAGGGATTTAAAACCTGGCTACTTGGTCTGATAAAAGCCTCAGAATTTTCTTCCCAAATGCTACGGCAATGTTTGACAGTTTATTTCCATTCTATTATGGATGTGACAGTCACCCTATAATCTCTGACTGGTATCCGGTTTGCTTTGCAGTGTCAGGGTAGCAGGTTTTGCCCGAAGCCTGCTTGGAAAGTGGAGATAGTGTCCATGTTACAGCGGGGTTCACAGAGTCAGTGGTCTGGACGCTGTATTATCAGTCTCTGTTTGAACATCCTTGGCTCTGACTTAATCTGAGTCGTCACAATGTTGTTTCTAACATTGCTACAGTGAAAAAAGCTTCATGTTTTTAGTGCTATTTGCATTTGTAATGTTTTACATGTAAGATTATGATAATGTGGTTATGGTAATGGCATAATTATACACCCTGTTCCAAATTATTATGCAAATGCTATCTCCATGTCACAGTAATTAATAGTTCAGTTCAACTCATCGATGGCATTGTGCCTCAACAATCTTGGACACATGTGATTATTAGATTGCCAGGCGAGCCCAATTAAAGGACAAAGTGCAAACGTTTAGAGGGTGTTTCACATTATTAAGCAGACCACCATTCTTAAGCAATATGGGGATGAGAAATGACCCCTCTGCAGCGGAAAAGTGCAAAGTAGTTCACTATCTTGCATGATGTATGTAAACATTAGATATTTCACAAAAACTTAAGCGTGATCTTTGCACTATATAAAAAAATGTGACAGTTTCAGAGCATGGATGGGTTTGTGCAGATAAAGGCAGATAGAGAAGAACTGCCACGTATTGAGAAGACACTGAAAATCAGCATAAAATAAAGTAAGGGATAATCCACACTCAGCCGTGCATTATATATTTATACATGCACAAAGTGAGTGTGGTGGGGGAGGGGGTGCATAACCACCCAACTCGCGAAGTGCATTATAATATATAATGCATGGCTGATTGTGGATTACCCCATTTATGCCTTTGTCATTTGCCAACACAAAAGTGTTTCAATTATTATTAATATGTATGGCTGTAATAAATGAATGGAATTAAAGTTATTGTAGTCACTTAACGTTAGGTCAGTTAACAAATTACAACACATAACAAATAGTGCTGTGGATTCTTTAATTTTGGGATATGGATCTCCTTAACTGTTACACCAATGTCCATATGTTTACTATAGCCAATAATCTTACAATTTTAACAGATACTGTGCGTCTGATATGTTTAATTTTTATTGTGTAGTATTGTTATTAGCATATAGCTAGAACATTTATGAAAACAGTGTTAACGTTCGCACTAATCACGTGACAATTGATTTTTTGATGTTCAAGACTACACAAATAGCATTTTAAATACAGTTTATTGATATTAGCAGCTGGATACTGCTGGGTCTGAGGGTTTGATGGTATGTCGAAATGCGTTTCATCCCTCTCGCATTTGTGAAAATGGGTGATGTTGGTTGTTGTTGAGCTCGGAGCCTTGGATACTGAGTCTCAGCGTCCAATGAGTGTCTGTCTTATTGAAGCCCTACCGTAGAGATGCCGCATCTGTTTCCAGGGGTTTAACTAACGATGGAGGAGATGATACCTGGAGCTTTCAGGTGAGTGTTCAACTGTAAGCATACACTACCAGGCATGAATCAAGGGAGCCCAACCGCTAGGTAGCAACAGGTTAACTCTACTCTGGAATCAAGTGGACGATGGAGATTGCACACCAACCGGAAACCACTTCTGAGTACAGACTGGGCTTGGAGAATAAGCATAGCACAGGGTTTGCAACTCACCTAGCCAGCTAGGAAGTAATACTGAAAAAAACAACATTGACGACAGAACCAGGAGCTGATGGGAGCTGTAGTCTTTTATAGTGGTATACAGCGACAGTGATGATGAGGTGATTCCGATTTAGGTCCTGAGTAGAGTTACAGGCTCTAACACTAACATGCAATTGCATAACAGCAAACAGATACTTGAGGTGAAGTATCATAAAGGTGAAGAGTCTTTAAACTACGCATAAACCCTTCTTTCACGTTATCGATGCTTGAAACATGAAGACTAATTTTCAAACAGTCCTGATCACTTATGAGTGCTGTGCAAACCTAGATGGTCCAGATAAATGGAGTAGTTAATGGTTGGTGGCTGACCATCCTGTCCCACAAGGCTATGAAATCAGAAGCCAGTGGTTGAGTCCTGTTTTGGGCCGGAATCATGGGAAGAGAGATGGTCAGCTACTTTAGCTCCCCAGAAGTTGACCTCAGCAAAGTATGTGGAGTCTACCCTGGTATAGTAAGAACTGTGCTTCATGCTGCAAAGTATACCTCTGCGTTGATGGGATAAAGTCATGGTGTGGCCACCATCCACCCCTGACCTCAGTCCTAATTAGAACCGTTGGAGCATCCTCAAGTAACAGATCTATGAGGACGGGAGGCAGTTTACTCCCAAACAGCAGCTCTGGAAGGCTATCTTGCATATAAATTCAAGCAAAAAATATCCAAAAACTCAGAAGATTAACGGATGCAAGACTTGTAAAGTTCAAATAATGGGCACTGTGTTCAAATGTAACATGACCTGATAAACTCATTTTTTGGGGGTATATATATATATATAAAGTTCTATATAAAGAACAATTCTTCTTGAACTCTGATTTCACTTTTGAAATCTTTATTGTTCCTTATTTATTGCAAAATATCTTAATAAAAAATGATCCAAATTTAAAATTTACCATCTACTGTTAAAAGTTGCTGTTTCAGAATGAATGGAGCAGTGAGCCTGAGAGCAGCACTGTGGATAAATTGGATGCAATTGTTCTAATATAGACTGACAATGAATCTGTGATTGACTGAAAGCTATACAGTGTACATTATATTGCCTGCTACAATTACATATTATGTCTTTGAAACTCTCAGTCAAATGTGTTCAAGCCAAATTATCCTAATGAGGGGTTACCATTGACATTTAATCTTATGGGTCTTTTGTAGTCAATTCAATAATGTAGAAATGCAAATCTACGTGAGTTTTCAAATATACATATATATAAAAAAGACTTGATTGAGAGTCAAATCTTTGTCCTGACAAGAAAATGACCTTTAAAAAAATGTAAAGTTCTACCATTGTGATAAATGATACCTGCTCTCCTTGTCAAGTTTTTCTAATTGAGCCTTTTTTAAAATCATTAGATTGCAAACCGAGCTTGAAATCCCTGCGGTTCAGAACAAATTAGCTGAGGTCTTTACACTTCTTCAGCTCATATTACCAATATGACAAGGCTTGAACCATTATATTGTTAGTAGTTTACATGCTGCATTTTTTTACCTGATCAAATTTGAATAGTATGATTGTTTGCAATTAAAACCACTGCTGCTGTGTATTAACATCTACATCTAAAAAAAAAGTATTTATGAAACCTGAGAAATTGTAGCTGTGAAATCCCAACTAGAGCCCTACTTCTTCCTTGTTGCCATCACGATGATCATGTGAGGTGTGATGAATTTCTGTAGCATCTGTTACATCCCCTATCACACAATCTAGGTGTTCTAAAGGGAACGCAACAGGATGTATGTTTGGAGTTGTGTGTGTGTGTAGGTGTGTGTGGGTCAACCCTGTGAAAAACCAACAAGAATTAGCAACCCAACCAAAATACAAATATTTGAGAGGGGTATTTATTCTCAAATAAAAGAAAGTTCAAAACATAACTCAAACAAAACACAGGTATCCATAAACCATTCCAAATTCTAAATAACAGACAAAACTAAATAAATAAACAACTTACCTTTACTATGAACACAAAAGAAAATAGAGAAGGTACTTCGTTCCCCTCTCTCTAGTCTAACAATAAACTAAAGCATAGGATTGGGTACAACTAAACAGAACGTAAATCATTTTGGGCAAAATAGCATAATGTTTTAAATAAACAATGAAAAATTAAAGAAATGGTGATCACAAGCTTCAGCAGAGCTCCCACACGCACGCGCACACACTGGAAAAGTCATGGGCTGCATTCAAACTCTTGCATATTGATTAGTTTATAATATTGCATATTCATACACTATAGGCAAGCCAAGTAGAACATTCAAATTCATAGAAGTTGATAAGAAAGCACAAAGATGACTCACTACTTCCGGGAAGAGTCTGACGTGTGCATATAGTCTAAAAAAGTGGAAATAAAATGGGTTTTTAAATAGAAATGACTCCATGCACACCCATACTATGTATAATGCAGTACATAACGTGTCTTAAACTCAAAGTATGACTTTGAACGCAGGGGATATTAATACAGCATCACATTAGTACAATTGTATACTAGAATAAATGAAATTTAATATTAGTTTCTAGGCTTGAAAACAATTTGCAACAGAGCAACAATGTTTTTGAAAAGTCATGGACATTGGGTCAGCAATTTTTGAATATTTTAGCTGATCCAAAATTCAACCTGGAACAGGAATTTTAAGAAGCACCTATGCAACTGCTAAAACCTGAAAAGAAGTTTTCAATCCTCATAAAACCTACATATCTTTAACAGTAAAAACATTTTGATTTGACCTGAGGACGGCCTGGGACATGCCTTCTCTTAAAGTAAGCAGCACAAATGTTCATAAGCCCCCTTTTATCGATAAAATACACACAATATCATGAGAATACATAAAAGTAATGGAAGGTCCTAAATAACAAACTCTGAAGAGGATCTCTGAGCGTGATTGTTGTCTTTTTGATTGCTGTCTTTACCTGGTAACGTTTTAAATATTAGTATTGGTATGGAACATTCTACACAGTGGAGCTTTTTAACTATGAGCTTCTCAATTTACTAAAGGTAATGCAACTAAGAGGAGTATTCCATGTTACTACGTTACATAATTATGATAGTCTTTTAAATACCATCCATAAAGACCATTTCATTATGGTTTGAATCATCAGATTCAGAAGTGTCTGTTTTCTATCTGGAATTCTAGATCTCTCAGAACTGTTAGTGCTAGCAAGTAAAATCTAGGATTTGCTGCCAGGTGAGCCTGCAGTTGTTGCCATGACAAATATTGTGGTGAAGAGAGTGAATGTGCTCCATGGAGAGCCATCTGTTCGGTAAAAGCTCCTCAGCTTTGATTCAAAGAGATGTTTCTTTTCTTCATTTGGACTCGTTTCCTGCAACAAACCTTTGTAATGCACTTTTATGTGTTTATAGCATTGAACTTTTGATAAGTACAGTGCAGTTAGCAGAAACTGTGTTTATCATGGCCACAGGGTGAACCACTTCAAGACTGACCGGATGAGGTTATATTGTTTTATACAAAGAAACACTATATTTCACAATCTCCTTGAGGCATATCCGAAGAGGTTCCTGGAAGGATGCAGCTCTGCACATAACTTCAACTTCCATGAGATGCACCCGAAGAGACAGATTATTAATCTCCTCTTGGCTTGTTTGAAGCTAGAGTGGTGATCTTTACTCTATAAAAGTAGGGTTAGAACTAAAATGTGCAGAGCTACGACGATGCCCAATCTGCGTATTTTGGCATAGTTCATTTATATACAAACAAATATTTTACTATTTCAATGAAATTGCTGAAGGAATGGTTTGAAATATATTTATTAAAACAGTATTAAAATTGCAAAGATGCCCCCCCACCGACACCAAAAGGAAATAAGTGGGTAGGAAAATGAATGAATAATAAAAGTATGCTATTTCCCGTTTTGGGTACAGTTTAGAATACTCTTCCTTAGTTAACACATATCTAAGTGGTAGTTACTACAGAACTAACCAGTAGCTATCTAGTAGCTCTACAGTAACTATTGTTACCTACTAGGAACTTAACTATTCAGTAACTAATGTCCCTTGTAGTAACTACCCTTAACTATCAGTAACTATTGAATATATATACATAACCCCCTAAGTAACTACCATTAATGAATCAGTAACTACTGTTATCTATAAAATTCAGTTTTAATTCAGAAATTGTTATTGAAAACCTTGATATTTTCCATAATATCAATACGAAATAATGACATATTTGGTTACCGTTACACTATTGTAGGGTATTTAAGAAAACAAATCAAGCTCCATAATGTTATTTCCTTGAAGGGCTTCTCTTGGCCTTTCCCACAAAACTACATTTCTCTCTCTCTCTCTCTCTCTCTCTCTCTCTCTCTCTCACACTCACTCTGCGACATTATGTTCACTGCATACTGCCTCAAACGGCTTCTAAAGCAACAAAGCAAAATTTTCATAACTAGTTTGCCATTTGCTAGAAATAGTAATATCATTAAGCAAGAAGCCTTTTTCCTGTGTTTTTTTTACTTGTGGTTTAAAAGCATTTTTTTTATGTCATGTGGGAAAACTAATGAACTGCATCTCCAGCTCACAGGACCTTGACTTGTACTGTAGATGCTGTGCAAGCTGCTTTATTTTCCCTTCTGCTGAACAGATGACGTGTTGAGGTCACTCCTTGTGGTTTTGTTTCAGGGATCGCTATATGTTCTGAACTGCCTTTGACTTTTTATGGGATCTCTCAGTAATAAGAAAAGATACTGTTATGATGGCAATAAAAGGAAAGGTGCATTGGTGAAGGACGTTTTTAAGCTCACATTGATACAATTCTCACTTTACAACATTATCTATAGATGAGAATTAATATATATATATATATATATTATATAAAGTTAGTTTTTTTCAAATATCGCTGAAATAGGAATGGGTCGCTGCCCGCCTAAGGGAGTTCACCAACTGTTTGTGGAATAATCTTCGTCCCAATAGCACGAGACCCCTTGTCACCTTTTGAAGCTTTTAAAAGCAGATTTTAATTGAAAACACACAGACTTAGCCTCATCCATGTCCCGGTCTTAGAGAGGTGACCCATTGATCTAGCAAAGCTTTTTAGGGAAATGTAGGAAAAATGATTTAATTAAAAACCATTTGCTTAAAACCCCCCTTTCCTCTTTCTATGTGCACTTCTTATGCCTCACTGTAGCTTTGTTACAATTTTCTTTTATTTTTTAATAAATCATCTGCTGAATGCATACATAAATGTACGTCTTCATCGAGGCTGACACAGTGTAGCCTCCATGTAGACAAAGAACCCTACACCAAAACATGACATCCCAATAATCGCATCTATGTGTATTGTAGAAGTGGGCTGAAAGCTCTGTGATTGGTTGGCTTCTTTTGTAGAGTTGTACGTATACTTGCATCTCCACCATTAAAAAAACCTCTAATACGAACCAAATCACTGAGCAACTAATAGAAGATGTGCTGAAATATTACCATTTGACCGAACGTTCTTCAGAAGAGTTCATGGTTTATCAGATGAAGCTAATTATTCACAGAAAATGTCATTGCAGAGTTACCCAGAAGTATCGAAATAGTTAGCTACGTAATCTTCAGTGTCACCTTGCCTTTTAACTCCTGACTACTTTATTTTCACAGTTTGATTACACTGCCAATGTAACGTTTGCGCATCTTTTCATTGGGTAAGCAAACTCCCTCTCATTAAAATAACACATGCTCTGTGGCGTAGTAATATGTCAGTCTGTAACGATTTTAAACCTTGAAGTGAAAAATAGCAGGAAAAAGATTATTTCAACTATTAAAATTAAAAAACACACATCTGTCAAAATCTCAGAATGTTTTGGGGTGAGGGTTTTGTGATACTTTAGGTAGTTGTGTGGTACAAATGTCACAAGCTAATCCTGGGTTAGCTATAGACTGTCAATCAACAAGCGCTGTCTGTGCCCTTGCTTTTCTGTTTCTTTTTTATTAGTGTTTGGAATAAATTTTCTAATGCATATGATGGAAAGGATACGTTCTAACACTCCTTAGTGTCACAAAAGTTCTGCTGAAGATTTGCAGAATTGGTTTTAAAGTTCGGGTCAGCGATTTTATTTGAACGAAAGCATCAGAATAGAACAAAACAAGGCAAAAGGGCAAACAGCTTAGAGCTCAGTCTTCAGGTGTTTCTATGGCAATAAACTACTTCTTTGTGTTGTAATCTTTCCTATTACGCCTCTTCATTTGGTTCACTAATCCACAACAATCTGGCCCCTCTCCTAAAACAATCATTTATCAAACCTTGTTTATTTTACAGAATTAATCAAGGATTTAGGTCTGTGTTTGGAATTTTTGCAAATTAGCTCTAAATGTCAGTTCTCTTATCACAGTCTGTGAGATATATTTGATGTAAGAAAATTAATTGGGCACATATGTAAATAAAGCATTTTGATTTCAGATTACATTTATTATATATTTCTGTGAAATCGACTATGCTCACGTTGATTACAACACTGTAAACACTAATATTGTATAGTCTTCATCGAGTGCATAACTCGACATTTGGAATTTGCCCTTTATGCCTGACCTCCTTCATAAAAACAGATTATTTTAGTAATAAAATGTTACAGTGCTTTTAAGTTTTTAAGGTATTTAAATCGGCAAGGTTTTAGAAAACCCAAATACATAATTAAATTGCTGAAATATTTACACTCACATCAGAAGTTACAGTTTGCCAAATGGGTAATTTTTTGGGGATGTGGGCTTTGTAATATTTGTCTTTTGGGGGCTGACATTCATTGGAGCTATACTCATTCCCATATACTACCCAAAGAAAATATCAACTTCTGATTTATCTCTAATTTAATCACTTTTTACATCATTTATAATTTAGTTTAACTAGAAAAAGGTCAAGTTTTATTTACCAAAAATCTTGTATAAATATAGAAACTCTGATAATGAGTTGAGTGTTAAAAGAATGGTTATTGCTATTTTATGGAGTGACTGGTACCATTTTTATTATATTGGTACATTTAGGACCGTTTCAATTCAATAACGCTTTATGCCATAAGGGTCAAATATGCAGCACACATCTTAGGATGGATGTGCTATTACTTTTGGTACAGCTTGCATGTTTCTGCCACATTTTTTTTAATTAAAAAAAAATTCTGAATCCTAACCAAAAGTGGTGCTGCACATTGAGTGAAGTCACTCTGTAAAGAAGATACACTTCAAACAATGAAGTGTTGCTGTTTAAATATCTAATTTTTCACTCCAGTAAAGATAAAGCCTTTCGAGCTCATGTGGTTTGTCAACGTTGAAAAATGACCAGTCCCAATGAGCTTTAGAAAAGCAAGAGAGTTGCCACAAACAGCAGGCTTTGATGATGTAACACCTAGTGGTGACAAATAATTCATGACTTTTTAAGGTGAAGCAAAATCTTCAAAACTGGTGGCATTTTTTAGCTTTATTCCACTATAAACTTATATTGGAATTTATATTATATTGGATTTTTACGTCCGGCAGAACCATGATGGTTTCTTATTGGCAGAGAGTCGCTGTGATGTCATCACTGCACTTTTGAAGATACTGTTATGTGCGTTTATCATGTTGTTTTTTATATGCACTTTGTTATAATGTGTTCTGTTGCAGTTTGTAAAATAAAGTACTGTGCCACAAATTGGGCATGTTGTAGAGAATGTGGTGCACAGTGAACTGTTCAATGATGAGTTATGCTGTTAGCGGTATGTTCGTATTGCTGTGAAACTCATTCTGACAAAACTGTTCTTAAGACAATTGCCAATTTCAATAAACAGACTGCTATAATATTTAATGTTAGTTTGATTATAGATTTTTTCATTCTACAGCAGTAAAAACTGTCTTAATGGAAAATTGTTAGAAAAGGATGTAATCGAAATAGTGTTCATTTTCAACCTGGAGAGAAAATTGAATTCTGCACTTAATTATGGTGTTATTTATGGACAGTGATCTCTAACTAAATCCATTTGTAGAAGTTCTGTACATCCTTTTACAGAAATAAAACAGCCATTAGATCAGTTCAGAGCAGATGTCCACCTGTTAAAGTCCACCTGCTCCATCTTTACTTCTTTGTGTTGGACCCGTGAATTTGAATGAGTTAGTTAAATTAGTTAAAAATGTTAAAATGTAATGTTGTCAAATACTTTCTTAGTTTACAAATCACAAATAACCACACAATTATGAAAGATATATGTAGAATACACAACATCAGTGGCAGCTCCCGACAGGAAATGCTCATTTTCTCCAGTTTAATCAGATTCAGTGAGGCCTAGCCATGCGAAAAGTTCTATTGCTGGATTTGGAAAATGTTGAAATAGACTAAAAAGAGTAAAACAATAAAAAGTAATTAATTAATAGTGTAATAATTATCTTGAGGGAAATATGGAAATGCTAACGAAGAGAAGTGCTCCTTTAAGATACTATAAATTCACATAGTTTGAATAAATAAATGACATTCTGTAAATGAAACATAATTTTTAAATGTAAAGTTCAGTTCTACATGAGGAGAGTCTGTCCTTAACCCTGTAAGACGAAAACAGCACTATGAACAGTTCTCTGTCTCAACACTGGTTGATTCTGGGCGTGGACTGCACCAAGGCTAGGTGAGGAATGATACCAGTGCCAGTTATTTTTACTCTCACTCTTTATATAGCATGTTTTCATAAATCTTTGAGGCCATCTTTAGGACACCAGATGAGGTAGTTCTTGATCACAGCTTTAGACTATATGAGATGAGCGATGACAAAATTATTGATGAATAATTCACATATCAAGTCTGGCTCTTTCATTCATGGTGGCATTTCTTTTAAAGGATGTTGAGTTGTTTTGCAGCTTTTTGATGATGAAATGATTTTTAAAAAGTGGAAAATTGCGTTTATGAACTTTGTTTTAGCCATGTCTAATTCCTCGCTTCCCTTTAAAATGGTCACACCTGTATAAATAAATGTATTTACTCACTGCGATTGGGTCATCCTCAGTTATTGCCCTGACAAAAATAACTTTTTAATATATTATCTCCATTCTTGTTAAATCATGTGCTCTGATCATTATTTTGCAGATTTGGCTCATTTCAGCTGCTGAATCTGTCCAGCAATATGTGAACCATTGCACACAAAAATCTGATTTGGGAGAATATTCGATCGCTGTGACTTAATTGCTGTGTGAATATTAACTATAGCCTTTTTTCCTATTTATACTCCCTTTGCTTAAAAAGAAACTCGGACATCTGTGCTTTTAAATGATGGCAACGGTATCATCATTGTAGCTTTTGCGAGCTGTAGAAAGTTGTGAATGTCAGAAATACAGTTGCACTCATATGTTTTTCAGAAAATATGAAAGATGACGCAAAAGCTTTTTTTTCCAACTTATACTTAGTGGTTGGGGGCTGCCGTTTATTGTCAAACAGCTGTGTTTACTCTTTTTAAATCATAATGACAAAACTTTCCAAATAACCCAGCTTAATAATTTGAAGTCCCCCCCTTAAACGTCATTGACAGCCTGAAGTCTCTTGAGGTAGTTGTCGATGAGGTTCTTTATCTTTGTTGTTGGTAAAAGCACATTCTTGTTGGCAAAGAGCCTCCAACTCTTGTAAATTCTTGCATGAACTGCATGTTTGAGTTCTTCCAAGATGGTTCAATGATTCTGAGGTCAGGAAACTGAGATGGCCACTTGAGAACCTTCACTTTGTCCCGGTGAAACCAAAGTGTACTAGACCTTCTGTTTTGGTCGCGTTGGAATGTCCAGAAACTTTCAATGCAAACCTCCTGGGCTGAGGAGTGCAAATTGTTCTCCAGTATCCTTTGATAACATGCTTCCCACCATTTTGACCAATTCCTGTATTTTTTGAGCTCATACATCCCCAAAACACCAGTGACCCGCCTCTGTGTTCCACAGAGGAATGGTGTTTTCGTTCGTGTTGACTGTTCTCTAAATCTAGCGTTTATGGTTTTGGCCAAAATGGTTAATTTTGGTCTCATCACTCCAAACTTTCTTCCAGAAGTCTCTGTGCTGTTTGGCTTATTGTAAGTGGGCTACTTTGTTACATTTGTGTAGTAATTGCTTTCTTCTGGCAACTTGACCAGTCAATAGTATTTCAGCTTAAGTTGTTTTGTGGGTAAGGGCATCCCTTACAGTTTTTCGGGGGAGTTGTTGACCTACCAGACCATGGTTTGGTTTCAACGGAATCCCTCACTTTCCACTTCATTTGCATTTTATGTTCTGACCTCTATGAAAGAGAGAACACACCAGTTCTTCTAGTCCATTTAAAGCACTGCAACCAAGTAAACAAAAAAACAGTGTTATTGTTTTATAAAATACATTACTTTTGCCTAATGTTTACTCTTAAACTTTGTGAAGCATTGCAGCAGTTAATCATTTGAAAGCAGTATAGCTAAGGATCCATTGATCCAACTTTTGATTTGGTAAAGTCTTAGAGCTGTTAATTGAGGATTATGAGAACTCATGAAAAAACCATTTTCCACTGACACCTACCTGAGTGATTGGATATCGCAAGTCATTTGCATGACAGCAAGTAACTTTGACCTTGATGCGAGACTCACTGAAGCACCTCGACCAGGTGTAAATGAGCAAATCTCAATACACACAGTTCCTTAGGAGCTCTGTGTTAAGAGCAAAGCATGATGTCATACGCTGAGCTTGGAAAGTGAAGCTGTGAATACATAAGCTTTTGTTTTACATGGCAAATTGCTTTGTATATCTATAATTTTTGTTCCAGTTATTCAGACAGTTTTTTTCTCACTTTAATTACTTCTCCGGTTTGATATGTGAACACACCTATGAAGGTGAGAATGTGTTAAGTTTATAATATACAGTAAAGACTGTATATTGTGCTCAAGATCAAAAATGTTTCATGGTTAAACCACAATTTTTTTATTTTGCATTTTGATAGCGTTAAGATAGCTTTTAACAATGTGATTTTAACATTAAGTTTACCCAACACTGGCAAAGCAGTCATTCATTGTAATTTTATTAATATGCTATATATTTGTACAAGTAAATTGCTTAATTGTTTAGTTTTTTTATCCAATAACCCCAAACCAAAGTCAGTTCAATTTGAAGCCTAAAGTGGACATTTCTAGCCACTGCATGTCCTAGTTGAACAAAATAAATGTCAAAAAAGCAAGATGGGAGCTGAGCAGAAATGCATCTTAAAATTGGCATCAAGGCACATACATTTCTTTAACTTTTATAGACGTGCCACCAAAACCACAACATATTTTGAAGACTAGTATAAATTTCCTTGGCACTCACATTACATGCCCTGTCCACTCCACCTACCTCCATATAGATAGACAAACTAAACTTTGAGTGCAGTGGTTCCCAAGTGGTTATTACAAAAAAAACTATTGCGGTACATGAGAGGAGACAAAATTACAACTTAATTTTTTTAAGAGGTGTAACAAATTTAGCAATTTGAGATGTGTGATAAGTTAAATGTAATGAGGAACCACACCCACCTGTCACTCATTGCGTAGAAGCTAATGGGAGGACTGCTGGTGCAAGTGTGGAACCCGAAGCCAAATTCAGCCAATAAAACCTGGCAAAAGTACAAGGCATCGACCAGGAGGCTGCTGCATAGATCACCCCTGCATTGCTGCCTGTAGCTTCCTACACAGTAAAATCCTAAGAGTTAAATGGACTCTACTCAGAGTGTATTTGGTCCCACTCTATATAGAGTTAAACCAACTCTGAAGGAGAGTTATTTAAGTAAGTCTGTTTGAACTAAACAGTCTATTTTTGTCTGTTTTTACTCTTTCTGGAGTGGACTTGGTCCCTCTTTGAATAGTTAATATTTAGTTTGCATTTTCCATGTAGATTTGGAAAAACATGAAGAAAATAGATTATTAAATTACTCTTTCTCAGAGTCGGTTTAACTCTATATAGAGTGGGACCAAATATACTCCGAGTAGAGTTAATTTAACTCTTAGGATTTTACTGTGTAGCACCCCATAAAACTGTAACACCAAATAATGTGCACCAATCGGTCTACCGTCAACATTACAATGGTTTGCTGAAATAGCTGTTGCAAGAACCTTCAGGGTGGAGGCAACCTGGCCAGCCTCAAAAAGCCACTGCAGGTAGCTCAGTACATCCTGCAGGGGACAGGAGGAAGAAGCCAGACCCCTGCCACTGCACTATGACGAGAAAACTGCCCAGCACTGACCATACAGCGCTCTCTTGGTAGGAGCTTTTGCATGTTGCGAAGTCCCACAGACTGAGGGATCAAGGCCTTCCTGTGAGCCAAACAGATCCACCTTGGCTTACCCCGTACCAGGCCCAAGTCATCCTCACTACCTGGGGATGCAACCTCCATTCCCCAGGTGGCAAACTGTGATTCGAGATACAGTCGGCCACTACCTTCTCCCTGCCCGGAAGGTTTACTGCCCTCAGGGAGGACAAGAGGGGCATTTTGTACCCATGTCCACAGAATTCTGGCTTCCCTCAGTAGTTCAAGTGACCTGGTCCCCCTTTGATGTGATGCACCACTGATGTGCTCTCTGCATGAAAGAGCTTGTGCTTGCCCCTGAGAATGGGTAGGAAGTGCCTGAGAGCCAAATAGACAGTCCTGAGCTCCAGGACATTGATGTGATGCCACTAGGCGCTCCATACTCCCTGAAAAGTTCATTAGACTTGACCAAATAAAGCTATTTCTGATTAAGCAATCCCATGGTAAACTTTTTGTGGTTTTTTTTTTTTGTCTTAAAGAGTTCCTTATGATGAATCCATTTATTCACAGTACACTCTGATGTGCATGGCTCTGGGTTCCAAGTCTAGTGCCATTGGGTTACTGAAGCATGTAAACTTTTGAATGTTTACCGCAAAATCAAAGTTACTCCCATCCGATGTGCACTTTTTTACGCATTTGTTGCAATAATGGCCCTTCTTCGATAGAAGGCTTATGTTCTTTAAAGGAATAGATTTTTTCCTCAGGGAAATATGCCTTACTCATGTGAAATATATGATCCAGCTTTAATCCTCTACAATGGATGGGAGAACATCCATTATATTTCGAATCCGACCCCGTAGTGAATGATGCGTGGGGATTTATTGTGCATACAGAGATGGCTAAATGCATTCACTCTGAATTAAACGGCTAACTCTGAGCTGTAACATAGATAATTGCTAGTTATTTAATGCAACTGCTTTTCAAGCCCAATTAGAATAATGCTGCATTAAGCTTCACCAGACCTTGATGTAATAGCTGATTCCTTTTTCTTATTGATGCACTGCAGGTTGTTGGATTTTGGGTCGTGCCTATAGCATTGAAAGTGGTTTAAGAAATGTTTATGACCGTTTAGGTGCCTGCAAATCATAGGTTTTGTGTTCAAGCCTTTGAATTACTCTACATTACTGGTAAAATTGTAGATATTGCACTTCGTTTAGCTTCGAAGCGAAACATGTCCAGGAAATGTTCACGTAATCAGATTTATATGTCAATGGTGCAGAATTGTTTTTTGAGGGACACAAATGTACTGTTTAATCTGATGAAGAACTTATTGAAAAAAAAACTTGCTGGAAAACATCTCTTTTTTTATTATCTTTGTGTCCTACCTCAGTTATGACAGACATGAGACACATATCTTAACATTTTACACATTTCGCTTTACAAGTCTCATTCAAAAGAAACTTAGTCTTGCACTTTATACCACTATCACTTATGTTTGTGTGTCTCCATTCAGATCAGATCGTAATGTGATCGTGATCTATCATCTGTATTATAAAGGGCCACATTGTCATCCTGCATAGATCATTAGCTGTGTTTATTTATATATAAATATATGTATGTGTGTAGGAATGTACAAACTGAAAAACCTGTTCTGTACGTACTGTAACAAGCTGATATGGTATGTTCAGGTAGGTCTTCTTCTCACCCCTGAATCTTTCCCCCTCACCTACAACTCTCACTTTTTTTAACACCCTCCTGTCCTGATGTAATCAGTGTGATCTGTTCTATGGGAAAAATAAATTAATACATAATTTCTTTAGGACACGGCTTGCATGCAGAGGAGGAAACACCACACGAGGTGCTCACTCCCAAAAATTGTCCAGCTAAAATGAAGCACCTACCCCCTTTTAAGCAGGACAGGACAAGGTTAAAAAAAGCAACTTGATTACCCTCTGATGACTGGTCATAATCCCTGCCTTGTACAAAAAAGTTTATCAAGCAAACCTTATAATTAATTATATTTTAATTGTGGTTTTCACAAATATGGTTATATCAGTTCCAGTAATCTGTAGAAAGATCAAATTCCAGTGTTTGTTGTAATTTTGTTGCTAGTTAATTAATCTAAAACACATTTCAGAAAAGTTCAACTTATTGGCGAATTACTGATTGTGTATAAATTTAGGCAGAACTCTTACTTGAGGCTCCACCTTGCCTCATCTCATAAAGGTCTATTCTCATGCATGACATTTTTTATATCTTGTCTTATTTTCCCTCCTAATCACATAGAGGCTGTGTCACATTGTCACAACAGAACAATTTTGTTTACTTTTTAAATCTTAAATCCACAAACTGAAGAAAACATTAACCAGTGGAAACATAACTATGCAGACCCACGCTTAATAAAAGTAGAAATAATGTTTAAGACATTCAAGAATTCAAACGGAAGGCTAAAAATAATAATGGGAAGAAATCTTAGGGTTCTAATCTAGGAGACATCTTTAAACATAAAATGGGGTAAGTGCACCTTATGGATTCAGGTGAGAAGTGCCTAAACCCTGACAGTACCCCCCACCCCCATCAAAATAGTCCTCAAAATATCAAAATACCCCCCCCCCCCCAAACCCAACTATTTCTTGTGATACATTTTAAATGTTGTTCTATTGCACCGATTTTAAACTAACCAGCTAAATGCTTTAGAACAAAATGGAAGGCTTTCTTTTCTTAGCAGACACAGTAGATTTTACACAATGTTTCATTCTTCCTATTTAATCGTTTTAGCATTGCAGTGAGAAAGCAATGATCCCTTGTGATTTGATTGTGTCCCAGGGATTGTGTAGAGCAGGTGCACTTTCAAGCACCCAATCCAAATCCATCAAAAAAAATCTGGAAGCACTCAGGAGTTCATAACATTAAGGAAATCTATAGGGAGACTGTACCTTTGATATAACCTAAAACTCACACTTCACTTACTTTTAATATCCCAATCACACCCTGCCCAGATGGACATAATTACAGACTGGTTTATTTCTACTCAACATGGCCTTGCAGTTTGGCTGTGTGCAGCTTGGAGATAAAGGATAAAGGATTGCCCCGTGTGCTGTGTCAGCCCAGTGACCCGTCAGCAATTTCAGATTGCTTTAATGTGAAAATCTCCTCATCTGCTTTAATTACTACCTTACAGTGGTACATCTACAATTACCGCCGTAATCATAGAGGGGTCCGCTGGGGATCAGACCCTGCTGCTCAGACCTGATACACAAAAGAAACCCCCAAAACTCCAGGGTAAAAGCCTCTCTTACCAAACCAAACATATATTGTAATACATCACAATAGGTTACTGTTTGTGATTTCAAATATAATCTGTTTTATAGAAATGTTACATTTCAGTCAGCTCATGCCTTCTCCATCTGTGGACTGGGTGGCTTGGGGCACACCAGAGTGCTACTGTAGCAAATACGGTGTTAAGGCAGAGTGAGATCTCACGTCTCGTGGCTGGGCTTGCTTTTGCATTCCTGGAAGCACTGGCCATGATGGCTGCTTCCACCCCGTGTTGGGATCCCTGTCCAGATCCAGTCCAGATCCAGTTCTGTTCCTGTCCACCAGTCTGGATCCAGTGCAACTCTTGTGCTCCAGTCTGGATACAGTTCCCCTTGTCTTACTGTTAGTCTTACTGGTTCCACCATTGCATTCTGGCTGGATGGTGTAAGGCACAGTTGGCACAGCCTCCTTCGGCTCAACCTTAGCTCTGTAATATACCCGCAACCGGGTTATTATAGCATTTCAGCTGTAAATGTCTTTTGAAAACAGATTTTTGGAAAGGGTCATATATATTACATGATATAATGTTACAGAATTCTCATTAAAACTCATATAGGAGCTTTATCAAACACCAAGTAATCTTCATTAGGCAAAGTTAGATACTTCTGCCCAACTTTTGCCAGTGCTAACCACATTGCAAGTATATCCCAATCATGTTGATGCCAGTCAGGGATATTAAACACCAGCATCTTTCGTTGATAAACAAGTACTGGATGGGATTGACTTTCATTGTTGTGTATTTCCATAGCTGGCTCCAGTAAAAAAAAATCCTGAAACCTTTTGGGATTTTTGGAAACTTTCTGGGAAAGTCCACCTCCCTTTAATCATGGTTCTTTCAATGTCTAAATTTTAACCTGGGATTCTTTTGGACAGTAGATTTGGAATTCCTCAAGATAGTTAGATATTACTTCTGTATAGGCCTTTGTTGAGACTCCGGTGAATTACACCAACCAAAACAATTGTTTAAGAGTGTTAATGTTTTCTGTGTGTACAGTACATTTTGTTCTCATCAAGGATCTCCCAGTATGGGTTCCAGTATAGTCTTTTGATAATTCCCTGAATGTTTCCTTCTTAAGTAATAAGTGCCTTTTTATTTTACAAAAACTAGTTTCACAGACCTGCAAAACTGCAGTCTCGGTGTTAGTATTGCAGATTATCTGATGAGTTTTCACCTCTCTCCCTATCAGCTTAATTGTTTTCCGAGCGCGCTCATCAGCTTGAGCCGCGGCACCTTTGCGCACACCGGTCTCTCGTTCTAATTAGTCGCTGCCTATTTAGCTGCGCTTCTCTCTCCGCTCTGAGTCGGAAGATTATTCTCTACCCGTGAGTCGCTCTTCTACAATCTCTGCGTACTAACCTCCTACTCTGTTTTAGTGGAAACCTACCTTCCAAGTCCAGTCTGGTCCTGCGCTTTGGGGTTGGTTCGGGTCAGCGTGAGTATCTCCGTCGGCTCGTTCCTCCCTCAACTCTCACGCTCTTCCATCTCCTCTCGCTCAAGCCAGTCAGACGGTGGTTGTCAGCACAGAGGGACATCCCCTCGTCATCCTCTTTCCCGGGCTCTGTTCCTGTACTCCTACTGAGTGTTGCCCGAGGATTCTAATTTTGCCTTTTTTGGATTCTAGCCAGACGGCTTGTGGTTTTGTTGAACTATTTCAGTACTTCAGTTAACAAGGAAAAATAAATCTTTCATTTCAAGTAATCCTCTTGCATCTGGGTTCTTCTCCTCCACAACACACCTGAGCTCCTAACAGAATCTTCCGACCAAATCATGGACCCAGCAAGAGAGAACCCGCTACAGAACGCCATTGAATGTCAAGGGGCCCTGCTCGGCCGCCACGATGAGGAGATCTCCTCCACACGCCGCAATATGGAGGGTCTTCATGCCCAGGTCGCTGACCTCACTTCACAGTTGAGCAGCTTGCGCTACGGAGAGCATCCGTCGCGGGGTTCAGGGGAGCCCCGCGTCAATAATCCCCCACCATATTCTGGTGAACAGTCAGAGTGCCGGGCCTTCCTTACCCAGTGCGAACTCACATTTTCGCTCCAGCCCAACACCTACGCCAGTGAGAGAACTCGGGTGGCGTTCGTCCTCTCACTCCTTCTGGGGCGAGCGCGCACCTGGGCGACTGCCCTATGGGAAGCCAACGCCCCTTGTTGCCGCTCATTTGGATCCTTCCGAGAGGAGATGATCAAAGTGTTCGATCGCTCCCTCCATGGGCGTGAGGCTTCCAGAGCTCTGGTATCGTTCAGTCAGGGCGCCACTTCCGTTGTGGACTACGCTGTGGAGTTCCGCACGCTCGCCGCGTCCTCGGGCTGGAATGAGGAGGCTCTCTGCGCTCGGTTCCTGGAGGGATTGAAACCGGAGATTAAGGAGGATATCTACGCGTTGGATATCCCTAGATCTTTCGACGAGTTGGTTGAACTTGCCTTACGTCTGGAGAGGCGCCGCTCCGTCCGTCGCCGTCGCGGTCCGAGTTCATCCTCGAAAGTTTCCGAGCCTTCCCGTCACACCTCCACGGAGGGGGTTACCTCTGCCAGTGCGCTGGAGCCCATGCAGTTGGGGAGCATACACCTATCCTCTCAGGAGAGACAACGGAGGATCTCCAACCAACTCTGCCTTTATTGTGGGGCAGCCGGACACTTCTTTTACCAGTGCCCGGTAAAAGCCAACGCTCGTCAGTGAGGAGGGGTCTACTGGCGAGCGTCTCCTCTGTGTCAACGACCCCTAACCAGCTGTGCCCTGCAGTTCCTGCTGTTCTCCGCTTCGCAGGTCGCTCCACTTCCTGTTCGGCTCTCTTGGACACGGGCGCGGAGGGAAACTTCATGGACGAGAACTTCGCCCTAACCAACGGGGTACCCATCATTCCGTCTCCCGAGGTTTCCTCTGTATTCGCCGTGGATGGGCGGAAACTTTCGGACGGGTGCAGATCTACTGGAGTGGTGAGTCTCTCTGTGTCTGGCAACCACCGCGAAGAGATTTCTTTCGTCATTATTAAGTCACCTCTCCACCCTGTCATATTAGGTCATCCCTGGTTTAGACGACACAACCCTCAAATAAATTGGCAGACTAACGTCATCACCTCCTGGGGTTTAACTTGTTTCTCTTCCTGTCTGCAATCCGCAGTTTCGTCGGCGCAACCCTCTACTGCTAGTGCTGTCGATGAGACTGATCTGGTGGGCGTTCCTAGTGAATACCGAGATTTAGCAGCTGTATTCAGTAAGGATCAGGCAGGCTCGCTACCCCCTCATCGACCCTATGACTGTCGTATCGAACTTCTGCCGGGTAGCATTCCCCCTAAGGGTCGCTTATATGCCTTATCTAAACCAGAAATGCAAACTTTAGAGGAATACATCACAGCCGCCCTTAGTGCGGGTACTATAGTTAGATCCTCTTCCCCTGCGGGAGCGGGGTTCTTCTTTGTCAAGAAGAAGGACGGTACGTTACGCCCTTGCGTTGATTATAGAGGACTAAACGAGATAACTATCAAGGACCGTTATCCCCTTCCGCTTATGAATTCTGGTTTTGATCTTCTCGCTGGCGCTCGTTTCTACACCAAACTCGACTTACGTAATGCTTACCATCTTGTCCGGATTCGCCAGGGGGACGAGTGGAAGACCGCCTTTAACACGCCCCTCGGCCAATTTGAATACCGGGTTTTGCCTTTCGGTCTCTGTAACGCTCCGGCTACGTTTCAGGCATTCGTTAATGATGTACTACGCGACATGCTCAATGTCTTTGTTTTCGTATATCTTGACGACATACTCATCTTCTCTCCCGATCTCTCCACGCACGTTTCTCATGTCAGGCGCGTCCTGCAGAGACTACTGGAGAACAGACTTTTCGTCAAAGCTGAGAAATGTGTCTTTCATGCGGAGTCGGTTCCTTTCTTGGGACACATTGTGAGCGCTCAGGGTATCTCAGTAGACCCTGAAAAGGTCCGAGCCGTAGCCGAGTGGGCAGTACCCGAGTCCCGAACAGCCCTGAGACGTTTTCTGGGGTTCGCAAACTTCTACAGACGTTTTATTAAGAATTTTGGACGGATTGCCCTCCCGTTGACCGCGCTCACTTCTGTAAAGTGTCGTTTTACGTGGAGCGCTGAGGCTCAGGCAGCCTTCAACCAACTTAAGACGCTTTTTACATCCGCGCCTATCCTGGTAACGCCTGATCCAGAACGTCAATTCATTGTCGAGGTAGATGCTTCGGCCTCCGGTGTAGGGGCTGTGCTTTCCCAACGATCAGCTGACGATGGAAAGGTCCACCCCTGTGCTTTTTTTTCTCGTCGCCTGTCACCCGCCGAGCGTAATTATGATGTTGGAGACCGTGAGTTGTTGGCCATCCGTCTTGCGCTTGAGGAGTGGCGTCACTGGTTAGAAGGCTCCAAGGAACCTTTTTTGGTTTGGACTGACCACCAAAACCTAAGCTTCATCCGCTCTACTCGGACTCTAAACGCTCGCCAGGCCCGTTGGTCTCTGTTCTTTAATAGATTTAATTTCATCGTCACGTATCGCCCCGGATCCAAGAACGTAAAGCCTGATGCGCTCTCGCGCCAGTTTGAGTCGAGCACTGAACCGCTGCAGGATGAGACCATTCTTTGTCCTTCTAAGGTGGTTGGCGCTCTTTCGTGGGGAATCGAACGTGAGGTTTCTGATGCGCTGCGCTCGGCCTCCGTCCCCGACGACTGTCCTCATGATAAACTGTTTGTTGTCGAAGCGTTACGCGAGCGCGTTATGCGGTGGTGCCATTCATCCAAACTCTTTGGACATCCGGGTACGCGCAACACTGAAGCGGTAGCGCGCCAACGCTTTTGGTGGCCATCCCTTCGAGCCGATATCAAACGCTTTGTCCATTCTTGTACTGTCTGCGCTGCCAATAAGGCTGAGACATCAGCCCCGGCGGGCCTCCTCTTACCTCTTGAGGTCCCCTCCAGACCTTGGTCTCATATTGGTCTGGACTTTATTACAGGTCTCCCCGAGTCACGCGGTAAAACTGCTATCCTTACTATCGTCGACCGTTTTTCCAAAGCTGCCCACTTCGTTCCCCTGGCGAAACTTCCCTCATCATTCGAAACTGCGTTAGTCCTTTTTAATGAGGTGTTCCGCTTGCATGGCATCCCTAGTCAGATAGTGTCTGACCGGGGCACTCAGTTCACGTCACAGGTCTGGAAGGAATTCTGTAAGCTCTTGGGCACCTCGACATCTCTCTCTTCCGGGTTTCACCCCCAGAGTAACGGACAGTCTGAGAGAGCTAACCAAGATTTAGGGAGAATCTTACGCTGCTTTACTTCCAAATTTCCTGCTTCCTGGTGCGATTACATAACATGGGCAGAGTATGCACATAATTCTCTTCCCTCCTCTGCTACAGGGCTATCCCCTTTCGCTGCCGCCTGGGGTTATCAGCCTCCGTTATTCCCTACTCAGGAGCACGAATGCGCTGTCCCCTCTGTCAAGCGACACATTGCGCGCGCACGGCGTGCCTGGAGGCTAGTCCGTGCAGAATTGATCAGAGCTCAAGAAAACATGTGTAAATCTAGCAATCGTCACCGTCGAAAGGCCCCGCGCTATGTCTCTGGGCAGCGCGTCTGGTTAGCAACGCGTAATCTTCCCCTGCAGCATCCCTGTCGCAAATTATCTCCTAAATTTATTGGTCCCTTTTCCATCGCAAAGGTGATAAACCCTGTGGCCATGCGCCTTCGTCTTCCTGCTCACTTAGCGCGCATTCATCCTGTATTTCATGTATCTTGTCTAAAACCTTATATTTCATCCTCAGAGAAACCAGCCAGTAATCCACCGCTCTTAGTAGAGGGGCAGCCTGCATACAGGGTTAGACGTCTCCTAGATGTTCGACGCAGGGGACGGGGTCATCAGTATCTGGTAGATTGGGAGGGTTACGGTCCCGAGGAACAGTCTTGGGTATCTTCTAACAATATACTCGATAAATCCCTAATCTCTGAGTTTAAACGCAGACACCCCTCTCGTTTTTTGTAAGCACCTGGTGGTGCCTTGTAAGGGGGGGGGTAGTGTTAGGATTACAGATTATCTGATGAGTTTTCTCCTTTTTCTCTATCAGCTTAATTGTTTTCCGAGCGCGCTCATCAGCTTGAGCCGCGGCACCTTTGCGCACACCGGTCTCTCGTTCTAATTAGTCGCTACCTATTTAGCTGCCCTTCTCTCTCCGCTCTGAGTCGGAAGATTATTCTCTACCCGTGAGTCGCTCTTCTTCTATCTCAGCGTACTAACCTCCTACTCTGTTTTAGTGGAAACCTACCTCCCAAGTCCAGTCTGGTCCTGCGCTTTGGGGTTGGTTCGGGTCAGCGTGAGTATCTCCGTCGGCTCGTTCCTCCCTCAGCTCGCACGCTCTTCCATCTCCTCTCGCTCAAGCCAGTCAGACGGTGGTTGTCAGCACAGAGGGACATCCCCTCGTCATCCTCTTTCCTGGGCTCTGTTCCTGTACTCCTACGGAGTTTTGCCCGAGGATTCTATTTTTGCCTTTTTTGGATTCTAGCCAGACGGCTTGTGGTTTTGTTGAACAATTTCAATACTTCAGTTAACAAGCAAAAATAAATCTTTCATTTCAAGTAATCCTCTTGCATCTGGGTTCTTCTCCTCCACAACACACCTGAGCTCCTAACAGATACACAAAAATAAATCTGATTCACAAATATCTTTTCAAGAGTCACAAAAATAAGAACGATCTACAAATGTCTTTTGAAGAGTCACAAATACAAATCTGTTTTGATTTATTTGTGGGTCTGTTACTCTATATTTGTGAATCTTCACCTGTGTGTTGTGAGTCTCTCACTGCACATTTCACGATCTTGACTCAAATCTCCTGCCAAAAGCACCACAGATCCGCAAATAGCTAAGCTCCGCCCACCGCCCGGTAAACCAATCACATTGCAATGGGCTGGCGAGGAGAAGCTAGACAGAAGAGTCCAGTCAGTGAAGCGGAAAGATGGAAGGTGCTTGTAGCGTTTCAGAGGTAAGTAATGTAAAAACAAAATGACCCTTAATGTACACATTTCTATGTTTACAAGGGGTTCGACTTGAGCACTTCAATGATCTTGTTGCGTAATTTGTGGTCTTGGATTAACGTACTGAAACACACACCTTTAAGTGAATGAAAATCACTGAATAAAATAGATAACTTCAATTACTCATTCATTTTCCAATCCGCTTCTTCCAATCTGCCAGTGCACCATGGGCGAGAGGAAGGGGTACACCCTGGACAGGTTGCCAGTCCATCACAGAGCTAGCTTCAATTAATACATTTTCACAGTATTGTAGTCACTGGTCTACAATGTTATATTTAAAAGTCTAGGGCACAAAAACATTTTTTTTCCCCATCTGAACAGAGTATTTATTTATTTTACGAAGCATTTTGTAGCATTTAACACCAGGCAAAATAATTAAAATAAATAATTGAAATCTTCATTCCACTTATCTCCTTTTGGGGGGATGAGGGTCTGCTGGTGCTCCAGCTCACGAAAGGTGGGGGTACGCCATGGACACGTCGCCAGTCCATCGCAGTAACTGAAATTTTCTTAAATAAATTAAATTGCAGTCACTTGTTGTGTGTCGTGTCGTGTCATGTTTCCTCCAATATCTCCTTATTTTACTTATAACGAAGCAAATAAACACAATCAATTGTAACCACTACATGTCAAGAACATCTGTAGCAAGTTTGGTGTTCATACTACAAGAAACTAATATTCTGTAAAGGTTTTGATTGAACAAAGTTCAGGCGTAATCCATGTTGGCACAGTTTGGCACAATTTGGCACAATAATTGAAATATGGAAAAAATCTTGTCCAAAGCTTCAGCTACGTTCATAGTCTTCTTTTCTTGCTTATGGGACATGATTTCAGCAAAAAAAACTCCTAAAGAAACGCTGTAAAAGGGGGTAGAAGCTCATTTACGCCATCTTGCTGCGCTTTTGGGAACCTTTCATTCACAAACGCTTTCGACGTCGAGCTTCTGCGTGTCCCTACCCCCCGACCATCTGTCCAATCCGGGAGATCTATATATCGACTGGAAAGCTCTGATTCTATGGAAACCAATCAGCTCAACCATTTTGAGACTGACGGATCGCCGACGAATCACACGACGCGCAGCGTGGAGAGACCACCTCTTACGCACGGGGAGTCATTCCATATTTGGTGACGTAATGACGCCACAAAGCTACAGAAATAATCCAAAATGGAGTTTGCGCGAAGCTATCGACCGGACATAACAACAAACGGACTTTTATCGCTATGGAAATAACTTTTTGTTGAAAAAAACGGCAAAGGTAAGACAAGATTTACATGCTTGCTTGGTTTTCGCTGGCGTTTTTTCGTGGAACTTTCGCTCCCTGCTCTGAAATACTTCATGCAATGTTAATGAGTTGCATATCACTGGATTCAGGTGGTTGTTAGCTTTCATTTAATGTAATGGTTTGGGTGTTTCCGTTTATATTGTGGATACATATCGCACATAAACAAAAACGTGGTCATGAATTATACTCCGGACATGTTGTTGTTTATTTGCATGGCGTTCGAGCTGTGGTTAACGGATATGAAATTGAATTAGATACGTTTTTAGAGGAGTTTCCGCTGAACACAACAGTATTTAATATGTGTGGGTTATTCTCAGGGTTCGTGAGCTATGAGTGAAAATGTAACGCACAAGGGGGCAAGTCCCCGGTACCGGGGACTCTCGGGCTTAAGAGGTTAAAGCATGTGTCCGTGTTCGTGTGTAGGACCAGACACATGCTGAATGAGTTTAAAAGAATCAATGAGAGTTAACAAGCCTTTAGCCAATGGCCTTATAGGACAGCACACATGGATATTAAAATCCCCAAATATTAAAACTCGGTCATATTTGGGCATTATTCCTGACAAGAAGTCATCAACAAAGTCTTTATAGTACTTGGGAGGTCTGTATATGACAGCGCACAACACTGGTGAGACAGAGCCCAGCTCAAATAAATCCAACTCGAAGCTGGAACAAGAAGGAGTCGGCGAGAGCTGTTTACAAATGTAACTCTCCCTGTAAACAGTCACTATGCCTCCTCCGCGACCTTACATCCTATGAGAGTTGAAGTATGAGCAGTCAGGTGGCAAAAGTTCACAAAGAGCACTGGACTCACCGGTATTCATCCATGTTTCTGTTACGCACAGAAAATCAAACCAGCGTGACGTAAAGAAATCCTTAAGGATAAAAGTCTTGTTGGCTAGTGATCTAGCATTCACCAGGGCCATTCTTACCGGAGCCAGCGCATTAGTCGTCTATAGGATCTGAAGCCACGAGACGAAACGGCGACAGTCGGATCCAAAGTATTCCAAAGAGGCATCGTAGGAGCACGCTTTCAGCTTCACCAGTCTGCCACTGCATTTTCCCCGGCATCTACGCCCTCTGCGTGCAGGCGGAACACGGAAAAGGTAAGCCGGTATACCAGAGAGAACTGGGGGGCAGAAAGTTTTCTTTCCATCATGTCCATACTGCCCCAAATTTTCAAAGGACAGTCGAAGATTCAGAAGTGTTTGGCGATCATACACCAGCAGAGCGCTGACATTTAACAGGACAAAGGACAAAAACAGCAGAATTACAACAAAAGTTTGTGGAGTCAGAAAGCGGGCCGTACACACTGGCGCCATCTTCCAATCATACTGTGTTTGACCTATTACAAAAATAAGGGTAAAACCACTCAAAACCCATTACAATATGCTTATGTGTGGAGATTTGATAAATCAGTGACAAAATGACATCTAAAAAGACATTTGATAGTTTTGAGAATATTTTA
The DNA here is from genome assembly GCA_007224835.1 of Danionella cerebrum. NCBI lineage: Eukaryota > Metazoa > Chordata > Actinopteri > Cypriniformes > Danionidae > Danionella > Danionella cerebrum. The sequence goes on along the minus strand of SRMA01026627.1, from coordinate 202,371 downwards.
GAGGAGATTCAGATTGTTTTAATGAGGGTCATGCACAAATCACATAGTTGTACAATTTTTTTTTCATTGTTTGCATTTTCTTTAAAAATTTCATTGAGTAGTTTATCTAGTGGTATTGATTTGTATTTAAAAAAAAATGAAACTTTACATCAATTTGTTCATTTGGTTACCAAGTCAAGTGCCAATGGTGCCCGCCTGGACATTGTCTTATAATAATCACTCTAGAAAACACATGTTTAGCTCCATTTTGACAGATTTTGGTCATGTATTGGTCCACAGTTGTGGCTTCTATTCATTTGGTCAAAAAGTCCACCAGGGGCTCAAGCATTCACTTAATTAAAAATTTTTTTTTTAATTTAGGTGAGGATAATTTCTACTATTTCTACAAAGTTTATGAATATATAACTTTTTGTTTAAGGTATGCAGTTCCTTAATTTTAAAAGAGTTTCCTTTTCAATTACACCAAGGACATTAATTTAACCCCTTAACACCCACCCCTCTTTTTGAGAATTTGTCCGAAAAAGGCATACCCAAATTAAAATGGCTGTAACTCTCACATTTTAAGGTATTAAATTAATGTCCTTGGTGTCATTTAAAAGGTAACCCTTTCTAGTTTATCAGGAAAAAGTAAAGAACTGGATACCTTAAACAAAACTAAAGTTATAGGTTCACAAACTTTGTAGAAATTGTTGAAATTATCCTTTCTTAATTTTATAAGACAATGTCTAGGCGGACACCTTTGGCACCATTTGGCACCAAAGTGGCAATTGGTAACCAAATGAACAAATTGATGTAAATTACCCTTTTTTTATACAAATCAATACCACTACATAAACTACTCCAAAAATTTTTATTTATTTTTTTAAGTGTATACATAAATATATAAAACAATATGAAACAATAGTTGTGCAGACCCATATTGAATGGTCAATGTTACAGGCCATTTTCTGTGTGCCACACTGGGTCATTGTCTTTATGGCCCATCTGGAGAGGTGAATGTGGGGGTTGGAGGTGTGAATGTGCAGGGTTTGGCTTCTTTTGTTATTTGTATTCAAGTTCCCAGTCAGTGTCTTCACACGAAGATGAAGACTCACTATAAAACAGAAAAAAAGTAGTATAAAACAAAACTGTCCATTTAAAAACATACTTATATAAAAACAATATAAAATTATAGGTATGCAGTTATGTAAAAATATTAAAACTTGACTCTGAAGTGGAGTTTATACAGTGTTATTCAACTAGAAACAAACTTTTGAATGGGATTGTTGTCAGCTTATTATTATTATTATCCATTACTGTTAGTTGTGGTGTAATTATAACATAACCTAACTTTACTTTTATCACCAAAGCCGACATAAATAAACATTTCATATCTTACCGATCAGCTTCAGGAACCATTCCTTCTTCAAAAAACACTCTTTCACAGAGTCAACGCTGACATCACTTTCTTCTGAACTCTGCAGAAGTTTGTCTCGTTGACGCTGAATTTCTTCCAGAGTGTCCTCGATCTGCAAAAATGTCTTCTTTGAGGCCATAGTATCAAAATTATGAACAAACAGCGTCTGATACGATTCACTCTGTGCGCTCTCGTGCGTCTTCACGCGTTATGCTTAGGATCTGGAGCTGCTCCTCTGTTTACGCAGCATAATTACGGTATCTTAGCTGGAAAGATCTGTGACAAATCGTATATCCACGGAAAGCTCATCTCATTGGCTAAATGACCCGTCAATCTGCTTGGAGTTTAACCGCGATTAAGTTGGCTGTTCACACGTGTGAAAAAAAAATGACCTACATTGGCCTTCACTTTCAAAGGCTGACCAAGTCTTGTTTACTGGCTTGCTGATTGGCCAATTCTGGTCACTGACCTGGAAAGGTAGTCTCAATGTGTCCATGAGGCTCTAGAGAATTCAAACCTACCTTGCTTGACGGCTTTATTCTAAAATGGATGCCAAAACAACCGGATGAACTTTTTTTTCTTCTGTAGCAAACGAAAAGTGAATTGTTGTGTTTTTTATGTCTTTTTCTCGTGGTAAACACGTTTTTGGAGTACCAGCTTGGATGTATTTTATGCGTTGGACTGTTACGAGTACAATGCTATAAGAAACTTGCAGATTCATTGACTTTGTACCTGTAGAGACATCCTAAAAGGTAAGCATCGCAATTTTGCTTTTGTTAGGACTCTTTACACAAACTGACTAACTGTTGTCACTGTGGTGTGTTAAACCTATAATGCTTTATAACGACTGAAACATGAGAAATTCAGCTTTCAAATGATGTATAGTTTGTCAAATTTTGCTTAAAATAGTGGGTGCAATTATGCAATCTTTCTGTACGTGTCATTTCCGACGCGTGTGCGGGACGGTGGGTGTTAAGGGGTTAATTTATAAAAAGTGAGAGTTACAGCCATTTTATTTTGGGTATGCCTTTTTCGGACCTATGTTCAAAAAGAGGGTTGCACAGTAAAATCCTAAGAGTTAAATTAACTCTACTCTGAGTATATTTGGTCCCACTCTATATAGAGTTAAACCGACTCTGAGAAAGAGTTATTAAATAATCTATTTTCTTCATGTTTTTCCAAATCTGCATGGAAAATCCAAACTAAATATTAACTATTCAGAAAGGGACCAAGTCCACTCCAGAAAGAGTAAAAACAGACAAAAATAGACTGTTTAGTTCAAATAGACTTATTTAAATAACTCTCCTTCAGAGTTGGTTTAACTCTATATAGAGTGGGACCAAATACAACTTTACAACAATTTAACTCTTAGGATTTTACTGTGTGGGTGTTAACAGGTTAATGGTTGTTGCTGTCAGATGGGTTGGTCTGAGTATTTCACAGGGATCTACACATACAACCATCAGAAAAAAATAAAAAATATTGAGTGAGTGGCAGTTCTGTGGGAGCAGATGCCTTGCTGATGCTGAAGTCCGAGGAGAATGGGCAGACTGGTTCAAGCTGATGGCAACAGTAACCACTCATTACAATCAAGGTACACGGAAGAGCATCTTGAGGAGGATGGGCTACAGCAGTAGAAGACCCCTACTGTCAGCTAAGAACAGGAAACTGAGGCTACAACTGGCACAGGCTCTTATTTTGCTTACAACTTCCATGTTCCCAGTGCACAGCTTATTGAGAAGCTTGTTCATTATTTTTATCACAGACCAGAAATCTGGGTTTAATTCTCTTTTCCGACCTCTGCTTAAATATGCAAATAACATGACCACATGTTTTGGGGATGAAACCGGAGCCCCAGATGGAGAATGTGCAAACTCCTTACAGGAAGGTCACCCGTGAGCCTCGATCCGACAACCTTCTGTTCCACCACTTTAATCAAAAGATTTAGAATTCTGTTATCAAGAGGCATTTTTTTCCTCAACTCTGAGTAACTGTAACTTGCTTTATTATGGCCTCCAAAATTCTCTGATCTCCACCCTGCAGTATGTAAAAAGCTGCCGACAGTAAAATTCACCCTTGAATGATGTGTGTGAATGTGGCTCTGTGATGAACTGGCAACCAGTCCAGGGTGTGACTGTAGATAACAACATCAGACCAATCATTCAAACTTTGATAAATATAATGGGCCTGATCAAAAGCCTGCCCAGAAGAGGGCATGAGTGATGACGAGGACGTCCTCTTCTGTGAAACCCTGCTCTCTCTCTTCCTCTAAACTCTCTCGCTCCCTATCCCTCTGTAGTTGTCCTCTTTTTAGAGGGAGAATATCTGTGTTTTTCAGTGATTATTAAATGTTTTGGGGCTCAGTTGTTGCCCTGGTGACCATCTAGGAGTGTGTAACTCTAAGCTTTTGTGCCGATGCCATGGAGACCGTACGGTGTAACCAGGGAAGAGTGTGCTGATGGAGAATCTATGGGCTTTGTTCCGGATCATTCCCTTTCATGATGCCTGGGTTTAATTCTCTCTCCTAATGTATGTGAGGAAAGTGCTCTGCTTCTGCCCCACTGGAGTCCAGGGGCAATTCAGCCTTTGTGTGGCTCGATTGAGGGGCAAACAGAAGGAGAGAGTGAGACAAGATTCCACAGCTCTCTTGTCCCTCACCATGGTTATACGCTTATCTTTATATATACCCTCAACTTTTCCTTTTTTATGCAGATGATTCACAGAGTTTTGGCCTTGTGGAAACCGAAGAACACTGGGACCAGATCAAAATTCCGTATTAAAGTTATAAACTATATACTTTACTCTTTTAATCTCTTGAACCATTTTTCTTGGAAATGTGATCTGATATTATCTCCATCTCTTGCTATTGTATCATCCAAGCATCCCCTGACCCTGGCTGCGGCTAATCAATCTAACAAGCAAATAACAAAAGATTAATTATACTATTCAATTATTTATTTATTTATGATACATGATTAATACACCAATATAAACTGATCACAATAAATATTTGCATGTTCTGATTTCAACACTCAATGTGTTTGGTACAAGATGTTGTACACTAATGTTAAAATGACAGATGAACGGAGTGACAGCAGGAACAGCCAATCACACGTTGACAATAACTGCCAGCAGCCAATAGATGAACTTATATTGTCTAAGAAAATTAACTTAAACTTTAGTGGCCATTTGCATAAAAGAGCGCTAGACATAGAAAGCAAGAATGCTGCTCTTGTCTGCCAAATTGTTTGTATCCATTCATGCCTTTATTCTTTAAAAAATAAAGAACTGAAGAGATGTTTTAAACCATCGAAGGATAAATGCTACAATTTTGTGCAACTCTGCTCTTCACATTGGGAGTCAGAGTGACGGTCCAAAGCTGTACCACCTTTCAGCAATTCCGCAGTATATAATCTTCTCTGTGGATAACATCGAAGGAAAAAAAAATCAACCGTGGAGTTGAATGAAAAGTTTCTTCACACTCTCTAATCTGTGGGTGTCAGGTGGAGGCACAGGGGTGCCAGATAAATCCATGCCCTCACTTCCTCCCTCGAGATTTCCATGACAATCGTACTTGCTCCGGAGGAATGGGGCTCTTGGGGAGCATTGACAGGGGTGCGAGCGCTCCGATTGGCTATAGCGAATCCCCGTATCCTCGGGGAACTCCGCTCCTTGAGCCCCGAGCGCAGAAGGAGATCAGGGCGATGAGGAGGTAGTGCGGGCGGACTGGTGAAACCCTGATATGTCGGGCTCGGATAGCGAGGTGAAGACGCTCCTGAACTTCGTACACCTCGCTTCCAGCGATATCCGCGTAGCTCTGGAGCGCTGCGGTTCCGCGAGGCGCAACGTCGACCACCGGAAGTATCTACAGAAACATCTCCGCCGCTTCCAGAGCCGTCAAACGTGGGTTCCGCGCGCACCCGAGCAGAGACCGTTGGAATGCGCCCGTGCGGGAGGAGTCCAGCGCAGCGGTGCGCACCTGAGCTCTTTAGCGGAAGAACAGGTGCCAATGCGCATGCGCCAGCTTCCTGCAAGCTTCTGGCGGGAGCCACGGTCTTCATCCCACAAAACATCAACAGCATCATCGTTTCAACCCTTCAACAAGCAGTCCGCGAACGGGAGTTCGCGCCCCGAAGAGACGGGCTACGTTGAGCGCAAGGCGAATCAGCTGATAGACGGAACCGCAGAACTTCCACTAGGATGCGCATGCGCGTGCTGCCCGCCTCAGTACCACGCTCTCCCGACGCCGCTGCCGCAGGTGCCTCCCGGGAGCAGAGCTGAAGTAAAGCGACCGGACGCCGCGCATGAGAGCGCGCATGTGGTGATCAAACCGATTCCCACCAAACCCTCTGCAATTCTCCGCGTCTTCAGCTTCATCTAGTGCGCATTACAACTTTTATTCAGTTTCTATACAAGAATAACTCTACGAATAGTTTTTACAAAGAACAGAAACATGATTTTGGAAACAGCGGCCCCTTAAAGAAAATCATTTTGCTAAACTCCACCAACACGCACTCATATTGTTTTGGATTGCCTTATAAGAACATTTGGGAGAGGTTTATGCGCGATTGTTTATGTGTCTAACGAACTTCTTATTTGTATAAAAGAAAAAAACCCATTAAAGGTATATTCAACATGTATTGTTCTTTAATGTAATATATTATTTGGAAACTATATACAGGGCCTTCTCAAATGTGCTTTCTGTATTGTACTGATAAACGTTAGACTTTCATATATTGCAGATTCATTTACACACAACTGAAGTATTTTTATTGAAGCCTTTTATTGTTTTAATATTGATGATTTTGGCATACAGCTCATGAAATCTCTAAAAATCAGCATATTTCATTGGACCAATAAAAGAAAAGTGTTTTTAATACAAAAAAGGTAAACCCTTCAAATAATTGTTCAAATAGTTCAGTTCTGCACTCAATACTTGGTCTGGAATCCTTTTGCAGAAACGCCTGCTTCAATGCGGCGTGGCATGGAGGCAATCAGCCCGTGGCAATGCTGAGGTGTTATGGAAGCCCAGAATGCTTCAATAGCGGCCTTAAGCTCATCCAGAGTGTTGGGTCTTGCGTCTGTCAACTTTCTCTTCTCAATATCTCTCAAATTCTCTATGGGGTTCAGGTCAGGAGAGTTGGCAGGCTAATTGAGCACCAGTAATACCATGGTCAGTAAACCATTTACCAGTGGTTTTTGCACTGCAAACAGGTGCCAGGTCATGCTGAATAATGAAATCTTCATTTCCATAAAGCTTTTCAGCAGATGGAAACATGAAGTGCTCCAGAATCTCCTGATAGCTAGCTGCATTGATCTTCACCCTTGATAAAACAGAGTGGACCAACACCAGCAGCTGACATGGCACCCCAGACCATCACCGACTGTGGGTACTTGACACTGGACTTCAGGCATTTTGGCATTTCCCTCTCCCCAGTCTTCCTCCAGACTCTAGCGTCTTGATTTCTGAACGCCATGCAAAATTTGAGCAACAGTCCAATGCTGCTTCTCTGTAGCCCTGGTCAGGTGCTTCTGCCGCTGTTTCTGCTTCAAAAGTGGTGAGACCTGGGGAATGTGGCACCTGTACCTCATTTCCTGCACACGCCTGTACATGCACGGTGGCTCTGGATGTTTCTACTCCAACCCAGTCCACTGCTTCCACTGGTCCCTCAATGTCTGGAATCGCTCCTTCCCCACAATCTTCCTCAGGGTCCGGTGACCTCTCGTCATTGTGCAGCGTTTTCTGCCACACTTTTTCCTTCCCACAGACTTTCCACTGACGTGCAGGTGTTTAGAGTTAATTACTTGATTCAGATGATTAGGTTAATAGCTTGTTTAGAGAACCTTTTCATGATATGCTAATTTTTGAGAATTTGGGGTTTTCATGAGCTGTATGCCAAAATCATCAATATTAAAACAATAAAAGGCTTGAACTACTTCAGTTGTGTGTAAATGAATCTGAAATATATGAAAGTCTAATGTTTATCAGTACAGAAAATAATGAACTTTATCACAACATGCTAATTTTTTGAGAAGGACCATACTCGGGCTTCCGCTGCATGATCTGTGCATACTTTACTGTTGCACAAAGCATGTGTCAGACAACTCTACAATTAAACTTAAATGTGGACAAAAGTTATTCAAAAAAATGGATAAATTCAAGGGAAATGATTGTAGTATTCCTTAGAACTTCTTCACAAATATTCAGCTGTTTTACTAAGTCCCTGGAACTGCGTGTTATTTTACATTGCCTTTTGATTAAACATTAAACACTTAAGAAAAAATTAATGTTAAACTAAATCCTTTTGTAAAATTGATTAAAATAAATTAATTTATTAAAACATTAGCGATATTTAAAAACATTAATGAGTTATGAAAAGATCAGTTTGAGTTCATAAAGTACTTTTTGACATCTTTTCAAATGAAAGGTTTGGGGTGGTTCGAGGTTTATGGTGAGTTTTACTAATGTGTTTTTTACTTTTGTGTTCATGTCACTGTTCAAGACTGAAACGGTGTTTTGTGAAATACTTTGTGCTGCAGTGTTTGAGATGCTTGTCATGTAAAGTCACAACCTTGTAGGGCCCCTTGTAGGTTTGTCTTCTCATGCACATGTTTACATCTGTGTGAATATTTCAACTCTTGACAGTTTTTCAGCCAAGATTGGATATCACGGGATGATATCTTTTCAAATGTTTGTTGTCCAGCTGTCTTCTTTTCACTCTCTCTCTCTCTCTCTCTCTCTCTCTCTCTCTCTCTCTCTCTCTCTCTCTCTCTCTCTCTCTCTCTCTCTCTCTCTCTCTCTCTCTCTCTCCCTCTCTCGCTCTCTCTCTGTTTTAATCCATGCATTTTTGAATTGGGAATATTTAACAAAAGCTGTGAACTTTCAAACAGTAGCTTGAAGGCTAGTTGGGACATCATTGGTAAATAAAACTCTGACCTGCTGTAACTATTTTACACAGCCATTCCGCACACATCATCTACAAGTGCAAAAGTTCTCACTGGGTGCTTTTTTAATACACAGCAATAAAAAAAAAAAACATGAGCCGCTTCACACTTGGCTGCAAACTGCCCCAGTGCACACTGCAGGTCCAGGTGAAAAGAAGCCAACAGGACAACGTCACCTGCAAACAGCAGAGACAAAATCCCGAGGCCTCCGAGCTGGACTCCCTCCGTCTCCTAGATAAAAACTATGAACAGAGCTGGTGACAAAGGGCAGCCCTGCCGGAGGCCAATGCGCACCGGGAACAGGTCTGACCTGCTCCCAGAGCACCCCCCACAGAACACCACGAAGGACATGGTGTTCTCTGAATCCACAAAGCACATGTGGACCGGTTGGGCTAACTCCCATGACCCCTCAAGGACCCTGCAGAGGCTATAGAGCTGGTCCAGTGTTCCACCTACATCCGAGGTTCAACTATCGGCCGAACTCTCCTCTTCAGTAGCCTGGAATAGACTTTCCGGGGGAGGCTGAGGAGTAGACATTCACTAAAGCAGGCAAGACAGAACTCCTTTTTTAACTGGATGGCATCCCTTACTTCCGGGTATTGCCGCTGCGACAGGCACCAGACCTGTCACGATTATAAAGCAATGCTATGTGCTGATTAAAACCGCAAACATCACGTGTTCCTTTATGGACCGATCTGTGGTCAGTTTTTTACAGTACACAATCAAAAATACAAAAGTAGTAAATGGCCAAACACATAGACTCAGAACCAGTACCAGTCATAAATTACACTCATTTCACAATTCACACAATAAATAAACATGGTCACAAGCACCTGTTTGTAAGGATCCAGAAAAAATAATAATGTCAGGATTTAAGAGAACTTTGGCTTACGATCTAAAGATCAGTATAACAGTCAGTTAGTAGACAGTGCAATATCTGTTGGCATTTCCAGCATCTGTCTCTGCAAATTGACCATGAAAACAGAAACATGCAAAGATTGAATGGCATTTAAAACCTGTATTTTAAACTAATTTAACCAACTCAATTGGTTAAATGATTTCTCTACACTAGAGTGGCAGTGAAAGACAAACGTAACTAATTTGAGACAATTTACTCTCGTGGATGAGAACTATATTTTCTGCTGGATCACATATTCTCAGAAATGAAGGTTCAGCAGCTGTCACCATGTCACAGCCGGACATGAACAAATGTAAAGTAACAACCATTTTATGTTGATTTCTAAGCAAATCAGACACATTTGAAAAGATATTTTAAGAAACCAATCACTTAAGAAAATAACATTATCAGAACTTATTATTGGATGGTTGGACCCCTCCAAGTTCCACCTTCTCTGAACTGACTTTTTCTCTGCCTACTAAAAATGTGTTCTGCTAGAGTCCTAAAGGAGTCACAGGCTGTTCATCAGATATTTGGAACTAATAAACAAAATAAAACTTGCCATCTCCGTAGTCAAAGGTTAGTGAGGGACGAAGGGCATGAGAGGTGCCATGTAACTTTATTTATTTCTTAGAAGATGCTTCGCTGAGTTGGACAGTTTTGTTACTCCAGGGGAGTAAAACACCTAGTGTGGTGTTTCCTCCTCTGGATTGAAGCAGTGAATGTATGTAGATATTTATTTGTTGTTATTTCCACTGTCCACTGATTTACATTAATTCCGTCAGGACAAGGCGATGTTGGACGGAAGGGGATTAGGGATTGGAGAAAGTGAGGGGGAAAGGTTCAGGAGTGAGAAGAACAGTAAGAATACCTACCTGAACATGCAATGTAAGTCTGTTACAGTTCGTGCTGTCCAGTTTTGTAGTTTGTACATAGCACACATATAACTTTATAAATTTCTTGTATATGTTCATGTTCATAGTACAACCTTCTGTAAATATTATAGCAACTGTATATATAGCCTTATATCAATAGCACAATCATCTATAAATATTAGCAATAATCTTTCTATTTTGTATATATCTTTAACTTATATCCTGCACTTGCTGTTTTTTTGCATTACTGGTTAGACATAAACTGCATTTCATTGCCCTGTACTTGTACTTGTGTGATGAAGTTGAATCTAATCTAATCTAATCTAATCTAATAAAGTGTAATGTAACTTTAGACCCTAATGTGCTCATGCTTATTTGATAACTTTAGGAACTCATATGATGAAAAAGTAATTTCTCTGTGTATTCTCGGTACAAACATGCTTGATAGAAGAGTGGCAGCTTTCGTACCTTCATTTCTGAGATTGTTAGATATCGGGACTATTAACAGGTTATTATAAGACTGTATAACTGCAGACAGAGGATCCCAATGAGTGAGTAACAGCAGTAAAAGTCACGGCTTTTTTTTACCTAAAATGGCAGGGGTTTTATGAGTTTTAAGGTGAGTTCATGTCAGTGTGAGTGCAGGAGGTATCTTCGCAGGGGTGCTGGCAGTGGAAGTATGTGTATTGAGTTGAGTCTGTGTGCTCCAAGCTGATCCCTGATCTTCATTCGACAGAAGTGCAGGAGTCTTCGAGGCGACGCTGCACCCATACAAACACAAACACAGACAAGCACATTTCCATCACTAATGGGTTCTATCCGAATCTCATTGTCTCAAAAGCTTTAGAACAAACCTCAGGTTTTACCTGGACATCAAACAACTTTCACAGAATTTTAATAATTAGAATCGCTCTTGAAATCAAGAGAAAATTCTATTTGACCTGAACCTGCAAGTTCCCTTTCAGTCGAAACACAGATGATGTCGAAGTTTCGACTATGGTAGAACCCGAGACTGAGAGGGGTGGAGCCGAACTTTTAATGGGCAAATTCATTTGCGAGTGATGTTGATCAGCAATCAACTGCTCTGTAAGAGCAGAGCGTAGCTCTACACTCATTCTGCCTTCTTCCTCGGAGCGAATGGTGGTTGCTTATAACGCTCATAACATGCTGAAATATCAAAGGTTGCTTACCTCTGTGCTTGATGTGCTGCTGCTAGCCCAGATAGCCAAGCCATCTTATCGCGGCACCTCTGATTCCCATCTAGAGTCTGTCATTATCCACAAGATTTTATCCTGTTACGTCCGTTTTTCCAGACGATGGGCAAAATCTGTAGCTCTCCTGGCTGTGATGGGTCTCGTCAGAAGATGGTAACGAGAAAGGCGCGGAGTGTTTGGCAACAAATATGCCGTGTTGCTCTCGTGAAGCGAGAAGACAAGTGTTGCTCTGCAATGCTCGTTCTTGCCGCACACTGGGGTACAGGAGGTTCTTTCGAGGAAAGGACACCGGAGCTCTGGCTCCCGGTGCTCCAGCGAACCGGATAGTTTCTCCGAAGCCTTAGCTGACAGCGCGGGGCTAGTGACGTCAGGCGATCCCTTGCATCATCCCCACTGGCGTGCATTTCGTCTGATCTGCGACTTCTCATATGATCCTACAGATGATCTGCTCCCATCGCAGCATCGGTAGGGGCGCCGCCTTCTGTGTCTTCGTTCAGTGCTGCCATCCTGGGATGCAACTGAGTCTGAGCCAGAAGCTGCAGCGATGCTCTCTAAACCGCCACGGCGATTGACTCACGGGCTCTGCCCTCTGATGCAGTGCCATAGCGGTGGGATGATTGGTTCGTGACAAGCGCCAGGATTCTTCCCCATGATCTGCCAATTCCTCTCTCCCCGGAGATGCATGAAGAGCTCACTAAACTCCCCCATCTGCGAGGGTTAGAAGCTCCTCTGCCTTCATCACTTGGGCGCTTGCAGCAGCTTGGGGTTACTCAACAATTCCAGTAGTACAGCTGTCGCAGCACATCCGCCCCGATTATGCTGCAGCTTGTTGGTTTTGTCAGAGTGTTCCTTCCAAAAACGGGAAGTGTTTTCGTCAGTCCTGATGACGAAGGCTTATTTCGTTGTGGGTAAGATGCTCAGCTTACTTGTCATTGCGATTTGTAGGTCTTCTGGCCAAAGTCCTCTGTGACATGTAACAGGGTAGTGGCAGCCACCAGTCTATTCAAGACTTGCGCTTTGCATCGGATTTTGCCCTTCGGGTTACGAAATCGGCAGCGCACTGGCCGCAAAATGTCTAAACTGTGGTCCAGGAACGCCGTCTGCGGTTTATGATGTCCAAGAACTGTATGCAGTTCCTGGACTCTTTTTCCCAGATGGCCTCTTTGGCGTCGCCGTGGAAACTTTGCTCCACGATCAGGAAGCAGGCTGAGGGTCTGGGCAGGTGATGGTTTCGCGCAATATCAAGCATGGTCTAGATCGCTCGGTATGGAGCCCTCTCTGCCTGCCCAACTCCAGAGAGAGAGTGCCCCCCCCCCATGGTCTAGGAGGACCCCTGCAGGGCAAAAGGCGCAGTCATCCTCAGAGGGTTCTTGGAAGCAGACGAGGGCTTCTTCCTGCAAGAAGCACCCCTGAGGTTGACAACTCTGGAAGATGTGAGATTTTTAAGGGTCTGTCCTTCGACCCGACTCCCCCTGGAGTGGGGGAGGCCACCACACGCACCTCGCTGTTGTCCTTCGGGATGGCGGCACCCATCGTGTTAAGGAAAGATCTAACTTCCTTCCCGAGTATAACGGACTTGTTCGCCTACCCGTCGGGGATACACCCTCCTCAAGTATTGATGAGGGCCCGACACAGGCACGAGCTCCGCAGGCCCAGTCAGTGGATGCGGCAGTTCCGGCCCCCTATACATCCCAGACTTGTCCCCAGGGCTCCGCCCTGGTAATTTCGCCACTTAGCCCGCATCCTTGCGGCCCCGCCAGGATTTATATCGGCACATCCGTCACAGGACCACTAACGGCTTGCCTGGTAGCCTGGTGGAAGCTTACCGGGGTCAGCCAGGTGAGTCAGTCAGTTCGTGAAACCCCCCAGGTGTCGAGGTGTTTTAGAGACCCCTATTCCCTGGTCAAGTGCCTCACTCCTGCGAGAGGAGATCACTGCCCTTTTGAACAAAAGCGCAGTCGAGCCGGTCACTCCAGCCGATGCAGAAAGAGGCTTCTACAGCCGTTATTTTCTGGTCCACAAAAAAATCAGGCAGGTTGCGACCAATCCTGGATCTGAGACAATCTGGTCTGAATCGGAGCCTGGCCCAGTTCCAATTCCGGATGTTGACGATCCGCAGCCTCTCCCGTGCGTTCTTCCTAGGGATTGGTTCGCCACTGTAGACCTGAAGGATGCGTACTTCATGTGGCTATAGTGCGGCTTCACAGACCCTTCCTCAGGTTCTGTTACGAAGGCCAAGCCACGCACCTTTACGAAGGTGGCCTAGGCTGCCCTCGCCCTGCTACGCCGGGCAGGCATCTGTTTCCTGGACTAACTGGATGACTGGCTGGTGCTAGCCGAGTCCAGGGACCAGTTGATCAAAGAGATCAAAGAGTGCTCAAGCACCTCGGACTCTTAGGGTTTCAGGTCAACTGGGAGAGAAGTTGTCTTACTCCGGTCCAGGTTTAGAGCTGATCTCCGAGAACATGAGGGTGCGACTTACGGCAGAACCCACCCGAGCCTTTTGGTCCGCTCTCACAGCTGCGTAATTCGATGGACGGTCAAACTGAAGGATTTTCAGAGGCTCCTGGGGCATATGGCAGTTGCAGCCTCGGTAATTCCACTCGGGCTCCTGCATATGCAACAGTTTGAGCTTGGCTTCATTCTCAGGTTTCGAGTTGGGCATGGCGCAGAGGTCAGCTTCGAGTGTCTGTGACACCTCACTACCTCTGGACCCTGAGAGTCTGGGGCTCCGTGACTTTCCTGCGTGCAGGAGTCCCCCTGGGCGGGGTCTCCAGCTGCAAGGTTGTCACCGCGGACGCCTCCATGACAGGTTGGGGTGCCATGTGCAGTTCCATCGACCATCCGGCTCCTGGACCCGGCATCTGTCTTGATGGCACATCAACCGTCTCGAGCTAAGTGCAGTCATACTGGCATTGGGGCGCTTCCACGTGCTTCTCTACCAGTGTCACCTGCTTGTCAGAACTACATGTGTTATGTGGAGTCGGTTCGTCGGGTAGCTCTCTGGACGTGTCCATCAGAGTCGTGTTGACCTTCTCCAGGAAGGGTTCGATCGGGGGCTGTCCCGTTTGTCCCTTAAGGTCTACCCTGCAGCGATTTCCTTCTTCCACCTCCGGGTCGAAGGGAAATCAGTCGGCAGCCAAGAACTACTGTGAGATATCTCCAAGGGACCAGATGGCTACGTCCCTCCAGCCCCCCTCTGTACCCTCTTGGGACCTCTCCATCGCCTTAGAGGGCTGAGGATCCCCGTTGAGCCCCTTGCCCTCGCAGACCTACACAGCCACTTGCTTAAGACAGCGCTTTTGCTGGCTCTGGCATCACTCAAGAGGGTTGGAGATATCCAGGCTCTGTCCGCCGACGAAATCTGCGTGGAATTCGGCCCTGAGGACTCTCTGGTGCGAATCAGACCCAGGCCCAGATTCATCCACAAGGTCCCGTCAGTCCCCTTCTGGGACCAGACGGTGATGCTGCAGGCCCTGCCCCGGGTACACTCTGTCCAGTCCGCGTCCTTCGGCTCTATCTGGACAGAACCTGGGAGTTTCGCAACTCCCAGCAGCTCTTCATATGCTACAGTGGCCAGCGCAAGGGGTACGTTGTGTCCATAGCGGATAGGCTATCCAGCTGGCTTACCAGGCGAGTGATGTACCCTGCCCTCTAAAGAAGCTGAGGGCCCACTCTACCCGCGGCATCACCGCCTCGTGTGCATTGGCTAAGGGGGTCTTACTCGCCGACATATGTAGAGCTACAGGCTGGTTGACATCTCAAACCTTCATCAGGCACTATGGCCTTGACTTAGGCACTGTGCCTTCTCCAGTGCTGAGTGATGGCAGTAACCCATAGGCACAGTTGGGGGTAACAACCACGGATGCACATCCCCATGGGTTTGTCGAACATCCGTTCCCTCATCACCAACTCCAATACCAATGAGGGCTCTGATCCGGGGTCTAAGCACCACTAGGACCCCTGCATCAAGGATGTGCTGCACCTGCAGGTTCCTACATGGTAGATCGATGAACCCTATCCTCCCACCCACGCGGCATCTGACTGACGTGGAGCAGTCAGCTCTGCTAGGTTCTGTAGTAAGGTTTTGCTGTGGGTGCCTGTTGCCTACAGAACTCGACATCGTCTGCGTTTCGACTGAAAGGAAACGTCTAGGTTACTTTCGTAACCCACGTTCCCTGAAGGAGGAAACGCAGACGTCCCTTGGACATGTACTTTAAGTCGCTGATGTGCCGTAGAGGTAAGTGGGTTCGGCTCCTCGGAAGAATGCACAATCAACTTCACTCGCAAATCAATTTGCCCGTTAAAAGTTCGGCTCCATCCCTCTCAGGCTCGGGTTCTTCCATAGTCGAAACTTCGACACCTTCAGGGAACGCGGGTTACGAAAGGATATCAACTACGAAAGTTGGTTACGAAAGGATAGTTCCGCATGTATCAACTAATATTAATAGGTTTACTAGGTCAGCAATGAAAGTGAGCAAGAGCGCATGGAACAGAGTAGTGCCGCCTGGTTTCCGACATCTCGATACAGTTCTTCCTTGCTTTCACAGAAGATAGATCCTCAAACAAGGAAACAAGAACTGCAAAGTAGGGTGTGTAACTCACTGGTTCTCTCAGTGATGCTCTCTCTTTCTGGTGAGCTCAGAATCAGGTCAATGATTCTCCTGCAAAGTCTAACGTTTCCAACATAATCGAGCAGCAAATCCACAACTTGACTGGGCGAGGAGGGTGCGCGGGCTGTGCCAAGCCACTCACAGAACTGAGAGAGAAAGAGGAAAAACTGAGATATACTTAACATACACAGAGCATAGAAAGACGGACACAGCTGCGTTTCTTCTTTGTTCAGTTGCCCCAGTGTCAGTAGTGTAACTGAAGTTGGCCATGAGCTAGTTTTGCTTTTTATGCTCAATTAATTGAGGTCTTCAAATCATCATTGTTTTAAACATGGTAGTGGAAAAAAACAACAATATTTTAAGACAACGACTGCAAATATTGAGGGTTTCGGTGGAAATGATCTGTTCTCATATCACAACCAACTGGTTCCCTCTGCAACATGAGTCCATCCAACTTTGATAATCAACATCAAAGTTGTTTTTTATTCTTCCAGATAAATATAAAATGCTTGGACTGACAGGATCCCCGACGAATCACAGGACACGGAGTGTGGAGAGGACTGTTTTTACGCACGGGGAGTGTTGCCATATTTGGTCATGTTATTACAAGCACAGAGATACAGAAAAGAGTCAAAATGGAGTTTCCGCGAAGCTATCGACCGGATATAACAACAAACTGACTTTTATCGCGATGGAAATAACTTTTGTTGAAAAAACGGCAAAGGTAAGACAAGATTTACATGCTTGCTTTGTTTTTGCTGGTGTTTTTTTCAGGGAACTTTCGCTCCCTGCTCTGAAATGTAAATGAGTTACAAATCACTGGATTATGCTGGTGGTTAGCTTTCATTTGATGCCATCGTTTTGGTGTTTCCATTTATATTGTGGATACATATCGTACATAAACAAAAACTTGGTCATGAATTATACTCCGGACATGTTGTTGTTTATTTGCATGCCATTAGAGCTGTGGTAAACAGAAATGAAAGTTAATTAGATACCTTTTTAGAGGAGTTTCCGCTGAGCACAACGGTATGTAATATGTGTGGGTTACTCTCAGGGTTAGTGAGCTATGAGCAAAAATGTAATGCAAAAAGGGGGCAAGTCCCCGGTACCGGGGACTCTCGGGTTTAAGAGGTTAAGAACAGATATGCTTTATAGTCTACATCTTCTCTCCCATTGGCCTGATAAGTTCCCAATTTGAAACTCAGCCTTCAGTCCCCAAACTATAAAGTGTACCTGAAAACTAATGGATAACAGGAAGACATCTGTGGACATTTAAACTTGGTCAGTGTTGTTTATTTAAGTACCTTTATCAGAATGAGCACTTTGCCATTTGGGGCAGTTAAGTAAACTTTAATTTTTTATATGACTGCATCGGTGACAGCAAGAGTTTCGTCCAATTTTTAAAAATCATGAACATTGGCTTCTTCTCTAGATATCGCCGCTCCCCCATGCACCCCTTGTGCAAAGGCTGATAAGCGCAAAGTGTCAAGTGTGCAATACTTTCTACCATAAGTGTGCAAAAATCACAAACAAGTATTGCTACCTTGATTTGTCCTCCTTCCTTTGACCCTGTCTCCTCTTCGTCCTCGTGTCTGCATTTGAAGCAGGTTGTTGCGGGGCAGCCATGTTCCAGCAGCTCTCTCAGGACGGGCAGACTCTGGGTGTACATCAACAGGGCGGGGAAGCTGACCCCGGCTCCAAACCTCAGCAGCAGACCCACCATCTCAAGCTGATCCTGAACCAGTGCCTGCAGCAAAGCTCCACCTTCAGGCTCTGCCCTAGCCTCCAGCAGTGCCATGACCGCCTGACTCTTCCTACTTAAGACTGCCAATTGCAGACATGAGCGGCTGGTAGGGTCACGGCTGTCCGGATCCCACCCAGAGCAGAGTAGTTGCCTCAGCACTGCAGGGTGACCTGACTCTGCAGCCAGATGTAGAGGCGAAAGACCTGACTTACTTAGCCTGGAGCGACTGCTGACTGGCAGCAGCTGAGAGACGATTCTGCAGAAATGACATATAGTGATACAGGTCACTTAAGGGTTCGAGTATGAAATGCATTTAGTAGAAAGTAAATAATACAACTTATAATTTGTCCTGAGGAGAAAAGCTTTCCTGTTGAAAGAAGGGTCAGGTAGGTGATCAAACAGAGGCAAGTTATCACCTTCATGTGAAATTTCCCAATGAAATGACTACAGTACTTTTTTCAGGTAAAGAATTGTTTTTTTTTGTGAGTTTTTCTTGTCCCCTTCAGTCTCACTTACGACAATGAAAAATTGTGGAAAACTTGTAAAGTTTAGTCAAATCAAAGGAGATGCCTACACAAGTGGGGACCGTGCTTTGTACAACAAGGCCAGAAATACACTGAATAGGGAGATCAGAGCTGTGTGAAATCCCAACATGCTTCAAACGCTCCACCATCATCCCCATCCCAAAGAAACCAAAGATCACAGGACAATGGCTACAGAGCAGTGGCTTTGACATCTGTAAACGAAAAGTCGGCGTGTAGAGGTGGGAGTGTTACGCAAGAGACACATAACATAACATGGACGGAAATTAAGTGTTAACTTTGAAACAGCATTCTACAGTGGTACCCCGAGATAAGAATCCTTTGAGTTAAGAAATGTTCGAGGTACGAAAGGTCTTGCGGGAAATTTTTTGCTTTGAGATTTGAACAATAACAAACATTTCTGCTTGTTTGTCTGCTTGTTTGTCTTTCCACTTGTTTGTCTGACGTCCCACTGCACTCCTTTATGACATCATCCTGGCGCTCCATTCTACCTTTGAAGAAAGTGTGCCTGAAGGGGCTGAAATGCCTTAAAACACTTTAAATCAGTTTTAAATCGAGCTAAACATTATGTATAGATTACCAATAATGTGCTATAACAAATGTTAGGAGTCAAGGTGTTGTAAAAAAAATGACGTTTATAACATGGAAAGTGCTGTTCTGTAGCGCAACTTAGAGAAACCCCCTCACAGAAGCGCTCTCTCCATCCCTTTTCACACGCTCAGTATTCTCTCCACTTGTGCTTGAAACCGTGTTGATGTCAGTAATTTGTGAAATATCTTGAGAAAGTTAACTTTCATACGTGGTGCGGCAATGTTTTCTGCCGTCCGTTCCACCTCCTCTGACACATCGCTTCACTCTCGCAAGGTAAGGTTTCACATTTGTGTATATATTACGTATTTTGCTTGTGTTTTATTCTGTTTTATTATCATTTATTACATTAACAATGTGTAGATTTAAGGATTGAAGAAACGTTACATGATTTTTCTCTGGTTTTCCTTTTCTTTCATCTACTTATACTGTTGTTTCTGAGAGCAGTTGCATGGATGAGGCGTTTTACATGTAAAACTTGCGTTAATGACATCAACAAGTTATTCAGGTTTTTGCAATAAAATTTTCTGGGATAATGGGGCATTAATTTATCCAAAATATTCTGATTGTTTGTGAATATTAGCTTACTTTATGTTCTGTATATTAAATGAAAAATAATCTTTTAGAGAAGCAAGAAAAATGCACAAATATGATTCTTCGGAAAATGAATGAATAAAACAAATAAAAGATTAAATTACTGAACTGTGTTATTGCTGTACCTTTTTCATTTTCACAAGCATTTGATTACTTCAAATTGGGTTTATTTTGCATTACTCTACATTTAATTGTGTTAAAATGCTTTTCTCAAGCAATGCAAACCTTTGTTTTATATAACCTTAATATAATTTATAATGTATGTAACATTAAATTGATTAATTGTATATATCTAAATGTATACAACTCTTACGTCAGGTTCAATTGGGGAAAGTGGTCAACATTTGTTTTCAGAACATTACATTGCATTTCAAGTAGAGACACTTTGAACTCCTTATAACCAGTTTGAGGTTTCACAGGCCTTTTGATTCGCACAGCACAGATGGTCAGATGAGGCTGAATATATTGACCCTATGTTTGTGATGGTTTAAGAGTGAAGTTTTGTGTATGATGATTTATTTACTGTCTAGCCCTTACGGTTTTGAAATGTGCTGTTGTAATTTATATGGAATACTTTAGATTACAGCGCTCATCCACTGTAGTTACAGGGTAAGTAACTACAGTGTAATTACACGGTAACTACCCTTTTAGTACAGAAATTACTCAGAAACTACCCTGTAACTATCCGCCTATGAGTGCAATAATGACGCTGTAATTATACTGTAAGTACACTATAAGTACTTACACCATAAGTATACTCTAACTAACCCGTAATTATGGAGTACTCCCCTGTACCCTACAAAAAAAATACTTCATTATTCTGATTCTGAATCTGCGCTTTCTCAAGATGAATGCAAAAATACCAGTAATTGGTTTCAGTGCCATTGATATACTCCATCGACAAATATAACCTGCATTATTTGATTATGACTAAATAATGATGTAAATGAACAGTAAAATATACACTCAAGCTTAGTTTAAAAACATAAGTAACAGCATTTTCAGCATGATTTTAAAATAAGAAATGATGATAGAAATCTCTGTTTCAATGGAAGCAAATACATGGTTTGAATCACAATATGCAAGAAGCTGACGAGTTGCAATCAATGATTATCCAATTGGCTCTGATCAAAAATGAACTTCAAGAGCCTTAAACAGGACATGCACGATTACAAAAATCATTTGGGTGACATGCATATGCAGCGGGTCACTTAAGGGACACATTCGGTTTACCCACGAGGGCAGGTCATCATTTTAACCAATGAATTTGAATTAAGACCTGAGGCCTGAATATAGCCTTTCAAAGCAGCTGCTGTCTTGTGTTTGAGGCCATCTGTTGTGCAGCTGTGCTAAAGCTCGAGTGCAGCAGCTGAGCTTTCAGTGTTTTGCTGTCTCACCATTTGTCTGGTTTATGTCACTTAGCTTCGTTTGTGTGTTTGCTTTGTGTCCATTTTTTAAGTTCTGTCTCACATTCAGTCCAGTTGTTTGTGTGTATGAAGTCTCTCACTCTGAGTTGCCACTCCGGCAGGCGGCGTGCAGTGCCATCTCTCCTGTGATGCAGCTCAGGTTGGCATCCGCCTGACTCCGCAGTAGTAGTTTGACAGTGTGTATATGTCCATACGTGCAGGCCTCAATCAGAGCTGTGCTGCCATTGGAGGACTGCAGGTTCACATCCGCTCCTGAACACACAAGTACACTTTGTAGATGGCATTTGACTGCATAAACGTTTCATGGAACACGGTTAACGATACAGAGCTGTAAAAATACAAAAAGATCCAGCTAAATTTCAAATGACATGAGACAATCCTTTAACCACAAAGCAGCGAGAGCCTAACACAGGTTTAACTGGAGAAAATTTGTCCTTTTTTGGCCATTTAATGAGATCAGTTCAAATGTCAATTCAATACACGAGGAGTTCCCTGAAATCAACCTAAATCTTTGTAGCCTTTTAGAAAAACAAGCCATCCACCTTACATGCTCTCATGTCCCCCATGCTATTAGTGACCCTCTTGTTTTAATCCATCCATAAGTTCCATTAAAATCTTTTGCCCATGAATTCAAATCAATCATGGCTCAGTAGGACATTACTTCACGTCTGGACCATGTTCCTGTCAGGTTTGATTTTCCTTTGCAGAGCTTTAGTTGGCATCTGCAGAAGGACCACTTGAGTGACATATCTGGTGAAATCTGAGGACCAGAAGAGCATTCAGCTTCTCTCAATCTGTTGATCCACTTCACTCCATGGCGGCAAGGTCACTTTTGGGGAAACTTTACGGTATTAAACTGAAATGGATGGTGTTCGTAAACAACATAATGAACAAATGAACGAACGCTTAGGCTGCATCAGGAATTGGCAGAATTCATGCTTACTTTTTTGGCTTAATTAGAAATAACGTATTAGTTTATGCCCCTCAGAGAACCGCCACTTTTTTTTCCTAGGAGCTTTGTTGCAAGGGCCTTTGTTGCAGAAGGCTAAGAGGTATCACCTAAAGATAGCCAGTTGATGACAGTTCATTTGCTTACTTATTAGCCCTGCAGCTTAGTTGCCATTTGTTGGATTTCACCCCAGCCTTCACCGTCGCCCTGCTCCGTTGGTCTCTTACTGTTAATTGTGCTTATGGGTCAAAATAATACACAGCTTAGTGCACAGACTAGGGACTGTAATGTTCTCTTGAGTGAATTCAATGCCCTCGTGGGAAAAGACAACATCTGGAAAAGAGTGATTGAGAGGAATGGTCCACTCGATCAGAACCTGAGGGGTGTTCTGTTGCTGGTCACAGTTTGTCCGTAATGGACACCATGCTCAAAAATTACAGTGTCCATCAGTACTCCTGACCTCTGGACACCCTAGGCCCATATTTTTTAGACACTCGGGTGAATGGAGGGGTGGAAAAGATCTTCAAATCCCACCTCCGGCAGATTGTCAACTAGATCCTGAGTGAGACTACAGACATTGAGTCGAATGGAACATGTTTTCCACATCTATCGCTGAAATAGCCACTCTGAGCTGTGGTCGGTCCTCAACCCCAGAACCCTCTGATTGACACCGGAAGTGTTTAATTGGCTTGTGGGACTACTGTGGGTAACAGCAGGCCAAGTACAGTGGAGCCAGAGTGATTGTAGAGGTGAAAACCTGAGTCTGGGAGGAGTTTGGTGAGGCCATGGAAAATATCAGTTGGCCTCGAATAGCTTCTGATCAACCACCAGGAGGGAGAAGAATCGAACCTCACATTCAGGAGCAACAATGTGGTTTTCAACTTGAGATTTCAATAAAGACATGAGATCCGTTCTATCATCTCAGTCTTTTAAAGTATATTTTTCAGCAAGTCTTTTGATAAACAGCAGGATTCACAGGAAATGGGAAAATTTAGCACACAAGCAACTTATTTTACATTTCAGCATGTGCGTTGATGTTCTGTTGAGATGATTTTAAACTCTTTTATGTTTGTAGAGTGAGGCAGGTGTACCATTCTGTATCAGCAGTTTCAGGCTCTGGCTGCTTCCTTCTCTAGCTGCCTCCAGTGCTGGAGTTTCACTGTGTGTGTTACCAGCATTGACATTCGCTCCATAGCTCAAGAGTATTTTGCAGATTTGCGCAGAATCTAGTTTTGCAGCCTCGTGAAGAGCTGAGCGTCCATGTGCACAACGCTGATTAACACTTGCTCCGGAGAGAAGCAGCCGCTCCACTGTTGCCACAGATACCTGTTCACAAGCTTTAGAGAGAGAATCGTATTAACAGTTAGAGAGAAAGAAACACGACATGCCACTCCCCATACAAGATCTGTTATATCTGTGAGTAACACAAGACCCATTAAGAATTTCATGTACATCAATGGAAAGAAAAAATGCGTTCAATAGATCTCAACTTACAACCATTACTTACATCTATACGAGTGAAAAAAGAAACCCTTCATAAAACAAGACTGAGTTCTTGGTGCCATAACCTCGGACCCTAATCTCAGTGGTCCAACAGTGGCAATCAGTTTTGCTCAGACTTCAGAGCGATTGTGTTCCACTCCTCTTTCCAGATCCTGTCCAAGTCACTACGGTTTGGAGGCCGATTTTTAGAAACCTTTAGTTACCTCCATCAAATGTCTATGGGTTTAATGTCCCTGGAATGACTTCAACACTGTAAGAAGTTTGTGTGCTTCTTCAGCACCTTCTTTGCACCTCTGTGTCTTTGTCAAGAGTGAAACTGTCAGGTTGTTCCTTGTCTCTCTGTTGACATGAGGATTCCACTTGTCTCGATCCCCCACCTCTGATCTTTGAGGTATTCGCTCTAAACTGTGAGCTGAGACCAGAGCTCCACTCTTTGAAGTTTGATAGGAAAAAATAGCACAAACTAACGTGCAAGGCATTTGGTAAAGGAATTCAGCAGAGGACGAAGAGCATTGTCAAATCTACAGTACAAGGAAAAAACTGTTCAGTGTTCAGATCTATCTCCAAGACAAAATTGAAAACTAATCTAAACATGATTAGAGCTTGTGCTAAATATTTAATGTTGTAATAACCTGCTACACTGCTCCATTGATGTCTGGTAAATAGCTCTCTGAAGGATCCTCAGAACTTAGGCCCAGTCCACACAAACCAGTTTATTATGAAAACTGGAAAACTCTCACACACAGCATCTGTCAACATTCTACTTTTTAAAACAGACTCTCTCCATGATGGATTCAATCAAACACACCTTTATAGAGGGGCGTCTGTCTCCTCTGATCGCAGATGTCAGGATCAGCTCCGGCTTCCAGAAGCTTCCATACACACTCCTGGTGGTCTGCCTGAACTGCTAACATTAGAGGTGTTTGGTCCAAAAGGGTACGCTCATCCACACTCACTCCTGTTGCTAAAACACACACACACACACCATTATAATCAGGTTAATATGACTTTTCCCGTCTGGTTCATTATGGTTTCTGTGGACACAGCTTACAAGTCAGATTGGTGTGTCGTAAAAGATGACTGAAACTTTTCACTATGTAGATGTTATGTGCTCTTCTCTATAGATGTGTGATATCTGCACTCTTTTTTAGTCTTTAGATCCAGTTATGCTAACTGCTAACATTAAGCTTGCTATTTGAAAATAATAAAGCCTCTATTCAAGCCACTATAGGCCAACCCATCTAAAGGTTTTACAGCTAATGGGCCTTGTTGCACAGACTAACAGCCAGAATAAAAATAAAACTGTATTGTCCATGGTTTTACTAGCCATAGTTTTCTGCAGAGAGGTTTAAATACTGAAAGTATGTATAGTGACCATGGCAATATTAGCAGTGTGCCACTCTAAAAGTGGGTACACTCTAAAAAAGTTCACGGTCAACGATGGGACAGAGCACGTAGTAACTGCTGAGTTACTACATTTAACCCAGGAAGCTGGGTTGTTTGTTGACCCACAGCTGGGTTCAACATCACCCATGTTTTGGGTTACACTTTAACCCAACCATTGGATTAATTTTACATGTTTTGCCGGGTCAATTATTACCTTTATGTTGAGGTTATTAATGACATCACAAGCAGTTTTGGTAACAATAATAATAATAATTTATTTAAATATACAACATGTTACATATGTAATGTACCTCTATTCTAATAAAACTACAATAACTGTTTTTACTACATAAACATTTAAAACAATTTTGTCTATCTCTGAGCTCAGATGCTAATCCCTTGTGTAATTAAAAGAAAGTTTGATGGCTACCATCAAAAAGAGTCCATGTCAAATGTCTGGCTGAAAACTAGGGCAAAGATGGGGTTTGTCTTTTCTCCAAGGCAGTGTGGGGAAAAACATGTTCCGTTTCAGAGTTTTGCAGGTATTCCGCCATGTTTGTTCCCACCTGTAAATACAGAACAGTTTGCAAAAGTACATCTTGAATCAAAATTCACAAAAATAATTCTTCTAAAACTTCTTCTTTTTTTAGGGATCTCCAGCGCTCCTTGGGCGAAAATCAGGGTACCCTAGAATTTAGAGAATTCTATTAACCTGATGCTTGTTTTTGGTTTTCTGGGGTAAAACATGGGAACGAGCCAATTCCTTTCAGGAAGGGCTCAGGCTGGCCTCGAACCAGCAACCTTATCACTGAAAGGCAGCAGCAGTGGTGGGCAGTAATGACATAAATGTAATTCGTTACTGTAGTTAAGTCACTTTTCAAGTATCTGTACTTTACTCAAGTATTTTAATTTGGGGAGATTTACTTACTTTTTACTCAACTACTTTTGTGAAATCAGTCGTTCCTTTTTCTTTATGAGTGGGTAAAAAACCTAATTGGTCAAGCATGCCCGAGCCACCAATTAGGGTACAGCGTGCTCTGTTTCAAATTGTTTTGGTTGCCGCTTGATGGTATCAATTTAGCGTGAATGCAGTAACCTGATTTGTGTACTATGTCCACGCACAAAAAATCATTTAAAATGAATTCACATGTTTGGGGTTTATATGCATCATATTTATTTTGTTAAACATTTCAAGACTTTATTTGTTTCAATTTGAAAAATGATAGATTAAAGATAAAAAAAATGCTAATTATTCATTCACTTATTCCCTTTGGTGGAATCTCCAGCACACATCGGCCGAGAGGCAGGGGTACACCCTGGACAGATTGCCAGTCCATCGTAGGGCAACATTCTTGCACACCTAAGGGGAATTTAGGTTTATTCAATTAACCTAACAGCATGTCTTTGGGATTGTGAGGGAAACCGGAGTATCCGGAGGAAACCCACGCAAGCACAGGGAGAACATGCAAACTCTTTCTAGGAAGGTCACCTGCGAGCAACCAACAACCTTCTAACTGGAAGGCCACAGTACTACCCAATGCACCACCGTGCCTCACAGAGCGAGTAATTTGTACTTCAATCTTTGCACTTATCACATGTGTTTACAAACCCCGATTCGCAAGCGATTCTGAGCATAAACTCAAAATCTGCTCTAAAATTGTGCGCCTGAATCCAGCTTCAGTAAGAAGTGGTTTGTTTTTTTACAGATAAGCCAAGTGTTAACATGGCCAAGTGTTATAACGATATGCTAATGTCATAAACAAAATTAGCATGTTTATGATGAAAACGTTTTATGTCATGCCAACAACTAAAAGAAAACCAAACAAACTCACCTCAAAACTCTGCCCGCTTCAAGCAATCCATTGTGGCTGACGTGAAGATGTAAGAAAGCTCAGATTAGGCATCAACGTAATCAAAGAGTTGGGTCAAATTAACCCGAACACAGGGTCAACTGATCATGATCTTGGAGTTTCCCCCTCAAACAACCCCACCCCCGGGGTAATGCAGCAGTGTGTTTACAGAAATAACCCAGTGTTTTTAGAGTGTAATATTAAAATGAACTGTGTTTAATTGACAAGACCTGTTGCATGGCAAACGATCTTATGTTCTTCCAGTGAATGACGAACTGCATTTCTAGCATTTCTTTCACACAACATCAATGTTGAAATACTTGATTCTGGGAATGTGTAGATTAGCAGCTAATGTCTAGGCGCTCCTTCCACCCATTCCATTAATAGAACAAATTTGAACTATTTCTGAAATGTTGATAAATGTATTCGTCTGGTATGGAGGTAACAGTACAAATATAACTTTTAAGTATTATTTTTAAATGTATGCAATATAAAATCTTAGCATAAATTAGTTGTAAATCACATTACATCTTACCATTAGATTAAATAAACCTTCTGACAAAAAAGACAGTAACAAATAGTTACAGTTTGAATCATTGATTTTGACAGGTGCAAAATGTTTTTCTGCATGTTACCTCTACAGTTATAAACATAGAATCCCACCCGTGACTCTTGTTAGAAGCTTCCATGAAACATCAACTTCATCTATGGTGTTTGGAGCAGAGCAGTGTCTGCTGAGAAACAGCGCTTTGGCATTGGTCATTTCACTTCTGCCAATGCACTAGGCAACTTGCACAACAGGAGGGAACCGGTCAGCAGTAGTCGCTTTACAGAAACGATGGTCAGAAGGGATTAAGCAGTTTTAACGAGATTATAAAATACCATTGAGGAATTTACTTTAGTTTGTTGAAGGTGCATCAAAATTCAGGATCATTTTGGCAGAAAAGGGGAATGGTTTTCCCTTTTTAATTGACGAGTAATAACACTCCTAAATTTGAGACAAAATCATGCTTTAATCGTGTTCTTTCAATTTTGTCAATTTGAGCACTTTAAAGTGGGGTTCCGTCTCTTCTGACTCTAGCCTCTAGTGCTCTTTTTGTGAATTCCAGTTTCAATCACTTCTATATTAGCTTCACAAGGAGATGCTTAGTTTCTCCAGTATTGTCTTACATTTTAGCAGTTTGTGGAGGCTGTCTGTGTGTCCTTGATGAGCAGCTTCGTGCAGGGCTGTCCACCCATTGGATTCCACCTCCTCCATCCTGGAGGACACACACACACACACACACACACATTCACATCAGAAGCGTAACAATCAGCTCTACCAAATCAGCTATGCTTGAAAAAACTCTAATAAAATTTTTAACAGGTAGAGGTTTTACCTTTGACTCAAACCGGTAATCTACAAACACCACCGCCCTGCCCCTTGAACTATATTTGCACAGAACTCAACTCTTGCCCAGCACATCGAACGACTTGTTTAGAAGAATGTTTGCATTCACGCATCACTCCATCTACACTCTACACCACATGTGTCAAACTCAAGCTCCGGGAGCCAGTTGTGGCCCACCATGTAATCTAATGGGGCCGGCGAGAAAAAACTACTTCTCCCACAATGCTTTATGCGGTAGCCGCAGCTTCCGCATCTATACTTACGAGTGAAACTGCAGAGCTGCCAACTCTCACACATTGAACGCATTTGAGTGATCTCTCACGCTACACCTCCGGTTTCTCACGCTACAATAAATTTCAAGATGAAAGCTAATAGTTTATCTGTGATCTGTTTCTTGAGCCTGATGATAAAAGATGATGATCGATATGCATCGTCCTCAGTCTGTGAGGTATTTTTCGCTAAACAAATTACAAAAATGCCATTTTTCTTTATTCACTTGGACAGTTTGATCCTTCATTAATGGAGTTATGTGGGTTTTTATACGCTGACAAAAATCAAAAGGATTTATATTAGAACAACAAGCTTACAATTGTTTCTATGTAACTGAATTGTCACTTGAATAAGTTATAAATAATGAGTTATTTAACATTAAGGAGTAGTTACATTTATTTTACATTCGATTACATTGTTTTACATTTATAAGTTACATCTGGGCCTTTGAGGACAGCCATTATGCTAATGTGGCCCTCGGTAAAAATGATTTTGACACCCCTGCTCTACACCCTTTAAACGACTCGTGAATCACACTGACTGGACTGTACTGCTCATTGTACCATTCAATGTACAACACTTAAAAGATGCAAATGTAATAAATCATCTCTGATTTGAGCGGGGCACAAGGCAAAGGAGCTTTGCGAAAATAAACTCTATAGATAACTGTTTGTGTTAATGACATAATCTGAGGATTTTTTTTTACATAGTTTAAAGAAATCATTCTTCAGCTGTCCTCAGGGGGGTGACTAAGTGACCACGTGAGAAACACTTGATTGAACCACCTGTGCAGCATTCTGAACACATTTTTCAATGCATACTGTTTTCCATATATATTGTAGTACGCTATATATATATATATATATATATATATATATATATATATATATATATATATATATATATATATATATATATATATATATACTACCACAAATCTCAATCAACTTTTTCACAAATACACTTGTGTTGAAAGACACTTAAACAAATAAACATTAGCACTTACATTTTAAATCTTCATAAGATATACAATGCAAATTAAGAATTTTAAAGTATTTGTACAATGTTGTAGGAAAAAAATCTTTTTTGAAAAAAGTCAAATAAAATAATCCAGAACTAATCAAACAGCAAGGAGAGCATTTCGTGCAGCTGGCATCAGCACCCAGGTAGCAAACTGTCAAAAAACAACAGAAGAAGGAGGAGGCAAGCCTCCAGAGGTTGGGTAGGGAGGACCCTACGAAGGCTTCAGAACCTGGATTGAGACACAGCTAAAACTCTGGCTCTGGACCACCGACCACGTGATCAAACAGTGACACTGACAGCTCTGATTCTTTCGTTATGAGCAACACAGCACACAGATAACATCTCTCTCTCTCACACACCACCCTCACCCGGTGTGCTCCCCCGTGTCTCCCGGCGAAAGCGTTTTCGGCTGCCATCGCTCCCTCCTGGCGTCGTTTGAACGGAATAATTGAATGTAGTCGGAGTAGGAGAAGCGCGTCATTGTTCTCCAGCGAGATGTGCTCAGTGAATATCGGTGGATGAGCACACGTGCCGCTCTCAGACACACAAAGCCTCGCAGCTGTCAGCCGGATTATTTTTAGCCTGGAGTGTGTTGTGTTCCCTTATTTGTCAAACAGACGAGAGGAGGAGGAGCAGCTCCTCTCAACGAACCACTCGATTCATTCAGATGTGACGAGTCTCACATACAGTGAAATTAATTACAATTTAAAAAGAAATTTGGACTAAATTAACTCTGATCCCAAAATGTACACAGTGCTCTATACATCAGTAATATCAAATGATAATAATAAACTATGAGCTATCATGTCAAGTAGATTTATATCAATTAAAAAAAAAAAAACTTTACATGGAGCTGCAAAGCATAAAGACGCAACTTTGGACACCTTCTGTGCTCTGGCCATTATTCTCCTTCAAGGTTTGAGGTGTTGTCCTGCCCCTTTCCAGAAAGACAAAGCACAAAGGAAAACAATATTTTGATATTTTTCGCAGCGATAGACTGATTTATTTACGGCAAAGTGTGAAACAGAGTGTCGTTCCAATCATGCCAGGGATTTAATAAAGTTGTGAGCTGTAGATGGGAAGCGATGCGACCTGTGTTGATGCCTGCAACAATTTCTTTTTCTTTCAAATGAAGCTTTTTAACCATGGTTTCTGATTCAGTGGCTTTTCAGACTTGGTGTAAATGTTACCAAGTATTCTATAGAATGCCTAGGCAAAGTATGTAAACCCCCAAAAATTCCTCACACTTTGCCTATAAATCAATCACAAATCAGCAATTCTTTCCAATGCCTATGCATTCAATAGAATTCCAGCATTTCACATAAATGTGAGGACAAGACAATTAGTATAAAATTTTGAGTGTTTCCACGACAAATCTTTGAAATCACTTTTTACAGGAAAAATAAAAAAGAATGTGGTGCTGCCTCTCAAGTAGTCAGGATGTTCTTCCTAGGCCTGCTTAGGTTTTATCTAGGGGAATCGAAGTACAAATTCCTCTTGGGAGTGAAAAGTGAGTCAACGTGGCTCTGGGATGTGTTGGCAACCTGTGCAATGAGTCCTGTCCCTCCTCTCACTCTTTTTGAGCAGAAAATTTCCAAATGACTTCCTCTGTAGAAAAGAGCCTCTGGACGGCTGATGTATTTAATTTACATCTTGTTTTTGCCAGACATGCATTTGCGTGTTCTATGAAAGATTTCTGTTACTGTGTTGTGATGAAGTGTAAGAAACTATGGTATTATTAGCAAAGTCAAACAAAGGATTCATTCAAATTTGATTTAGGCAAGCTCCTGATGGGTGTTTGTGGGGTTTCTTTGTGTCACGAGTATGCTCTGGCTGAAGATACCTTTTATGGTGTCTCTCTCACTCAGTGTTTATCTTCACCCAGACGCTCAGACTGCTGTGTTCATTAAGAGACAGCTTTCAGTGCAGATACACAACCTCCAGAGATTGTAACTCTTTCCCAAGGGAGCTTTTCCCAACAGCCAAGTTCAGTTCTGCTCCAGCATCTGTCCTTCTATGCCACTAGTTCTACAAGCACAGGAACTTTTCACCAACTAAATGTTATGACTCTGAATCTGTGCTCTTTTTAATAGTTCACAAAGTGTGGAAAAAGGCATTATAAATCGTTTTGAAGGTGCTAAATATCACTTAAAAAAAAAACTCTTTTTGGTTGTTGAGGTACAGTTTTTGAGGTACTGTCAATGCACTTTTTAGCGTGCTGAATAGTGATAGTCGTATAGAAGTTTATTTATTTCATACATTTGATGGTTGGTTCTAAAGATCACCTTTGAAGATAAGTGTTAAATGGTGCAGAAAAAAAGATTCCCCTATGATTACGAACCAAAGAACCACGTTTGTATAAAGTGGTAAAAACTAAAAAAAAAAAAAAACTAACTATTGGAGCATGACATCACAAAACGAATGCTACTAAACAAATGTTTATGATATGATATTGTTTCAAAACATTTGTTTCTTACTCATTTTGGGAGCTTATGAGTAAAATTTTGAAGAAATGACCGTATTCTCTCAGTTCAATTTTAAGATAAAAGAGTGTTCAGGGACAAATAATAACTGGAACTGAAACAATGATCTTGCTTTAATGGAGGAGCTGGGGATCACTGGTATAGAGGACAGTGCATGTGATGCATATGATTTAGTTTTAACCCTGCACAAAATAAATCCCGTTTAGATTCAAGGAGAGCTTAATTAGTGAGAAAAATGTGGTTTCTAGAAAGTTGCGGCTAAAATGTGCATGCCCCCCCCCCCCCACCACTAACTTTGGTCCTTGCCAGCTTTAGAGCAACAATAAATCATAAAGTTAAGTGTAGTAAGCATTTTGAAAAGCAAAGAGCGATACTTTTATCAGTGTTTAACAATTCTATAAAGGTTATAAAGTAGCTGGTGAACATTTTATGCAGTTTTGGTACATTAACCAGTTCTCTACTGCGTAGCATCTACAAATTAGGTTTCTCAGAAGACGGTCGCCCACTAAAACAATAATTAATTTGCACTGGAATCTTTATGGAGGTCATGTGAGAAAAGAGACTTATTAGAAATAATAAATATCTAATGATCCCCGTAAAACTAGTCACATCTGAAAAGGGCAATTGAATAGGAGGGGTTCCTGCCTTTATCAAAGGAGCTACCTACTGCTAGCCCTTCCTATGCATTTGCAAACGTGTTCATTTCAGATGTATGCAAGTAAAGAAAAACAAGCAGCCTTTGAAGACAATACTCAAATTAAAGTATTTTTTAATCGTTCAAATCAAAAAGTGAATATTTGCAAATTAATTGTTCCATTGCACATTTGAAGGAGGGGGGATTTCATCTGTATCAATCTACGTTTTACTTCAGTTTACGAGCTTTGAAGCTGCATCTCTCCAGAAGCCCCTCGTCAGTAAGAGAGAAACACTGAGTGGCCCATTCCTTCCGCTGACGGTTCACACACCACAGCTCGCGAACCTCTGGAGGCAGAGCCCACTCGTCCTACACACAGACAGAATATTCCTGAAACAGCTGTTCAATAAGTGCCTCATCTGAACATAATTGTAGTTATGTAATGAAAAAATAACTGCTTCTTGTAACCGATACTGATAAGTTATCTGCGTTACGGTTGGGAGATGTCAAGCAATTTCAGAAAATCACCCTGAACAATCATCCACTTCGATTTGCTAACAGACCCAACGTTACAGCGAGCACTGTTGCCTAATAATATTAGCGGTTATGCTAACCAACCCAGGATTGCACCAAAACCTGAAATGGGTAAATAATGTCAATGAAACCCCATTAGAAAGAATAAACACATTCCTGATTCCAAACATATTTGCCATACAGCTCATTTTTTCAAAATGTGAAAACCCAAAAATCCCAAAAATTAGCATATCATGAAAAAGTTCTCTAAACGAGCTATTAACCCTTTCAGACAGGAGCCCCGGCAATCTCATTTGCATGTCACTTTTTAAATGGCTGTAAAATTAGAACCACATAAGATAAGGCAATAATTCTTTTTACATCATAAACAGAAGGAGGCACATATGAAACATGCCTCAAAGAGCTCATTTTACATGAGTAGGTGTGTAGAAATCAAGTAAAAAGTCCTTCAAAAGTTTACACAATAAAAACATTATAATTCACACTGCAGGTGTTAACAGCACTTCTGATGAAGGATATTTTCTCATCACATTGTAAAAGTGATAAATTCCCGCAATATTACCCACAAACCACGGGCGTGACGTCATCTTCCCGGGACTTTTACCACGGCCGAAATCTTTAACTTAGACTAGGGCTGGGCAATACGGACCAAAAGTCATATCCCGATATATTTAGGCTGAATATCGATATACGATATATATCCCGATATTTTTTATCAAAAAGTGAGAGCAATTGTTTAGTCACAGTCAAACCCAAATATGACATTTCACAAGTCGTTTTATTTAAACTGGTCGGATGAAACAATACTCAGCTGTTCCCTTGTAGAGCACACACTCTTCATACTGCAGTTTGTGCCACTGTTTTAGATGGTGAAAAAGATTTGTAGTGCTTCCACCCCTGGCTGTAACTTCTTTATGGCACTCCCTACATATGACATGGTTTTGTTTCCCATCAGAAACTTTGAATCCGAACCATCTCCATATTACTGAGCCGCTACTTTTTTGTTTACCAACTAATTTCTCCGCATGCTCAGCAGATGTTGTTGCTTCCTCCATGTTTGTTGAAGAGTGCCGGCGGATTGTCTGCTCCAGAGTCCAGCCCCTCCCCTCTCTGTGCCTGAAAGAGGAGGGGCGTGGCCAGGGGCGCGCGAAGTAGTGCTGAGAGTTTGCTGGAGCAAGGCTCACAGCGCAGTTTGAACTACGCAGCCTATATCGATATATGCGATATGGTCAAATTTCATATCTCGTTTAAAAATATATCGATATATTTTTAATATCGATATATCGCCCAGCCCTCACTTAGACTCACTCAATCGATATCAATATCTCTCCTAAACATCCCATAACATCCCTTTTGCCATTTGTGAGGGGCATCAGGCCCAAAAAACCATACAGGGGCGAAGAAAGTGTGTGAAAAGTGAGCTCCCTTCATGTGTGAGGCGTGTGAAGTGCCTCTGTGTTATTGAGGACAGGAACTGTAGCTTTTTTAATGGCTTTCCTGAAGAATACGACAAAGAAGGGAAAAAAACAACAGTAAACGTCACATTCATTCAGAACACCGTGTTTGGAATTGATGACTCACTAAATTTCCTTCACATTGTGGACAACTTTTCAAGTGTTTATTTTAACACTCAGTGTTATTTTTAACATTTTCGATTTTGTTGTGTATAGGTGCATAACTTAGGACGGAGGCAAGCTCCTGTATCTGGAGGGGCTCCTTGGAATGTGCCACAAGGGTTGCCTATAACCATTTGAATTGGTAACAGACCGATGCAAGTTAGCGAGTGACTTACAGCTCGGAGTGGGTTGTTTTCTCGATGTGGTAGGACCCCAGAAATTAAAAGTATTGAACGACAGAACTGATGTTCAAAACAAAGATCAAATATCCTTAGCGGAATTGATCTGTTTTACTCTTCTTTAAGGAAAAAAGATAACTTCCTGTAATCCTGGTGCTGCTGTCGGTTCATCTTCCTCTGGTCAAAACCGGTCAAAAAGACTTGGCTTCGGAGAAACCGATGAGTGCTTCTGAGCTGCGGGAGCTACAGAATTCTGGGAGGATGACTGAAAACATACACTTCCTGAGTCGAGGGCAAAGACGATTACTACACAGCAGGTGTGGGCATCTTGCACAAGAAAATGTTGGTGAAGTGAAGTGAACTGACCTGATTGTAGGCAATAAAGCTATTCATGTAGGTCTCCACAAGCCGTGTGTAGTCATCCATCAGTGCGTCCAGAAGTTTCAGCCGCAGAGGGGGCAGTTGAACCACTGTTTCAGCCATCAAAACCAATAAAGCTGAGGGAGAGGGACGGATGTACCAGAGGTCCTGAACACATACACAGTCAACTAATTAAGCAATGCTGTGTTTGTTACGATCAGAGCGATTGCAACACGGTGGATTCTGGTTCAGATAAAAGAGTGTAACATTTCACCATCAACTCTTGTGATCTACACCAGCATCTTCACTGAGAAAGACAAAAGCCATTTCTTTGTGTTCTTTTAGTTATTTGTTTTCTTCTGTCTTTCTAATAAATTAATGAATATTGATTTCAAAGAATTATAGATAGGAAGTGATGCAGTCAAGGGTGTGTGAGGTTTAATTCACAATCAAGTTCAAAAAGATGTCTCAGTCAGCGACAAGACAAGGAACCATACTTCTCGATGATGAAATCAAGCAGCAACCTTCCAATAACCCTTGAGAGGAACATGGAAGGGAGGCTGAGTAAGAAGTGAGTAGACGTGTTCCATTTCTCAACTTTACCCGGGTCTAGAGTCTGCCGGGCCAGTTAAGTCATTGGGGAACGGCTGGATTCCCGTCCCCCGGAACAGCGTGCCGGGTGCTGGACCGCTCATTTCTGACCAGGAGTTGAGGACGAGGGCACATGGATTCACAGCACAGGAGAGATCCCACACCTCTGGTCTTGAAAACCACGCTCCACTGGACACTGAGTGTCTCAAAATGTTCCCTAGCGCACTACGCCCAAACCTGCTCACCACCAGCTCCAAGAAGCCGCAGAGTGATTCTCTTAATAATTTTAATGGTGGACAAATTTAAATAAAAGCCCTTGAATTGTGCCAGTGTGTCTCTCCAGTAACCCACTACAACAGTTTAAGTTGCACACTAACAAACTTAATTTTTCATCAAAAAAGATAAAAAAAGGAGCAAAATTTCGGATGAGTTTTAGATTTTTTTTCTCATTTCCTAAATTTAAGTAGATACTGTTTTTTTTGTTGGTCCCATGGTTGGATTTCACGGAAGTGCATTTATTCTAGGTAATCATAATCAATTTCCAAATTTTCAGTTGCAGAGTCCAAAAGGGCAGATTTGTTTTGGTTTCTTTCATAAAAAATTGTAAATTGATTTTTAAAAATGAGCCATAGCTGGATTTTCTTTATTTGTTCTTAATTTTATATTAACATATTGCAAAGCTAGTTTAAATCTTCTGTTTTCCAAAGAGGGTTCATTTGATTCTACATATAAACTTGGTATTTGCGATGTTCTATAGGCTCGTAGTGCCAGACGGATGCCTTGATGGTGATTGCTCCCATCGTCGAGCCTAGATCTGATAAGGGTTCGATAACTATTTATCAGGGTTCTCTGCAACTTATCTGCACCCCATTTCATTTTTGATAAAACTTTCAAAATATTCATGATTTTAAAACATTTTTCTTTCAACACGTTTATGTGTGGGATAAAGGAAAGTTTATCATCAAAGATAATGAAATTTAGTTACTTTGGATTTAATCCATGAATAGTTCTGGTTCGTTATGCAAAGAGCGTAGTTGGCAGAAATGAGGGCAGATTGTTTTTACTTGTGAGAACTTAAAACCATCGCCCAGTTCTGGACTTTATTTATCTTTTGTTGAATCTTCCTTTCAATGGTTGCCATGTTCTGGTTTTATAGCATATGCAGATATCATCTACATATAAGCTGCAGAGGACATCGGTACCAATGATATTTGCAATACTGTTCATTTTAATATTATAAAGGGTCACAAATAGGATACTTCCTTGGGGTACTCAAAGTTCTTGTTCATGGCGATCTGATAATGTATTTAAGACTTTTACTCTAAAAAAAACTTCTAGAAATCTTTTAGAATACCTGGTTTTAATCATGGGCTTTTTCTAGATCAGAAAATACTGCTATTGCATGTTCTTTTCTGATTAAAGCATCCCGGATGTAACTTTCAAGAGTAACAAGAAGGTCAATTGTACTTAGTCCTTTTCTGAATACGCATTGCGCATTACTGATAAGTTTTTCAGAGTCCAGGCCAGTCGTTCATTGACCATTCTCTCCATGGTTTTACACAGGCAACTTGTTAGAGCAATAGGTATAAAGTTTGAGGAGTTCATCCAAAGTAAAAGGCTTATTATATGGTTCTTTATTATTTGAGTTAAAGTTAATTTTTTTCTTTTCCTTTCATTTTTCAAATCAACCTCCAAACTTCGGTTGTGGAAGTATTTACTGACAATTTAGAATCTTCTCCAGCTTTCTTTTTTACTTTCATTTTTTATTCTTCTGGCTTGCACTCTTTCCTTTTTGAGTTTAATAAGATTTTCAGTAGTAGGATGGGAGAAATTTTTGTCAAACCATAGATAAAATTAACAGTAAGGGGTCCCTCCTGAAGACATACAACACTGGGGTTGATGACATCAATTAAGCGTTGTAGCTCTGCATCGTTAGCCCAAACTCCACGACAGTTCCACTGAATAATATGTTTTTCCATCACCTGTTTGGAAGGATGGGGACATTTGTCTTCATTCTACCTTTATGGGATAGACTTCTACTAGGGTCTTCTTTTTCTTTCATTTCTATATCTTTTGGTTCTTTTATTTTTTGTAGGATCATCCTTGGGATGTGCTTTGTTTCTTGTTACTTTTAGTTCCTTTTTCATTTTCAACTGGACTTTGATTCAGGTGCGTATCCTTGGTAAGAACTTCACTCTGTGTTCGTTCCTGAAGTCTTTGTTCTTGAAGGGACATTAATGGTTTGGGGTTTGTCTTTATGCATCTAAGTGATCAATGGATCTTACACTGGTACACTTAGGCAACTGATCAGAAGTAGTTTTTGTACCTTCTCTTTTGATGATCATTCTCTTTACACTTGTAACTCCTTGAGGCTTCAGTTCTTGCTGTATTTCTTCTTCATCAACATCATCGACTTCTCTGGTTGGATGTGGTGATGTTCTCATGGGAATTCTTGCCAGCATCTTTGTTTGTAGCAGGTTCTCTGAACTGGCTTTTTTATTGCATTCAACAAGAATTTGGCCTCATTGAAGTTCATTTTCACTTCTTTAACTGTACCCGCTATACCAGCAATACCCTCGGGTTAGCAAGGGTAGGAGACAGCCTAGTGATTTGAAAGTCAGTAGAAGTGGATTCAATGATAATACATTTTGGCCACTCATCATTTTTTGTTGTTGTGTCGTTGTTTTTCTATCTGGGTTATCAGTTTCTAAATCCATCCCATCTATATTGTGGTTTGGTTTATTTACCATATTTTGAGTTTAGGTTTTCATCATCGATACTCCTCACTTATCTTGGAGCCCCAAAAATAGGGATGCCCAGAGCCGCGGATATATTGATGGTATACTCAAGCCAGTAAAAGCAAAGGATTGCTTTTTTAACTTGATTGACTCTAAGCCAAAGTCTCTTTAAGATGTTTTAAGAGCATTTCTTTGACCAGCCGATTGATTGGATCAAGCCATTGCAACCTCCTGTCTAGCCGAAGTAGACACGGTTCGCAACCCATTGCAAAAAAAGTTGTCCCTTAATAGGGAATGGAGAAAAAAGGTTGTGCTGAAGCTTTTCAAACAATGTATTGGTTTAGATCAGCATATGCAGATGGAAGTGAAAATGTACAGTAACCCCTAGTAACCCTTGGGGTAAAGGGCTGCACTACAGAGGGAAGGAGCGTGCCACTGTTCCTTTCACAGGCTGCCATCACAAGGAGGGGTCCTGTGCAGTATTTGCTTAATAAATAAAAAAATGACAGAAAAGTCTATTGTTTGCAATAAAGAAAAGTCAATGTTTTTGGTCTTGACTTGGTCTTGGTCTCTGCTTAGCATGCCTTGGTCTCAGTACTCTCTGGTCTTGGCTGCATCTTGGTCTCAGTCTACAAGACTACTTGTCGTTGGCTCCACCAAAAGAAAGTGTAGGTTCTTTCCAACAGAGAAGAACCTCATCTACAACTACCTCAAGAGACTTCAGGTTGTCATTGATGTTAAAGAGGGGAATAGAAAATATTAAGAGCTGGGGTATGTAAATTTTTGACCTTGGTCATTTTGAAAGTTTTTGTTACAAAGTTCACCCAAGCCCCAACTACGAGTAGAAAAACCTTTGTGTTATCATTCAGATGGTCTGAAAAATCGCCAAGAAATCAAAATTTCTGCCAAGGTAAGCACAACAGTATGGTAATTGTGTAATGTTTGCTGAAAATTAAGCTGTGCAATGGTTATGTAGTCAAAAGAGCAAGTCATTCTGGTTCAGCCAGAATGCAGGTGTTGTCTATCGTTATGCTGGTGTTATGAGTTGCTGATGGCAGAGAAGTAATCATAGAAAAGATGGTTTATAATGAGACAAAATT
Source organism: Danionella cerebrum (assembly GCA_007224835.1). Taxonomy (NCBI): domain Eukaryota; kingdom Metazoa; phylum Chordata; class Actinopteri; order Cypriniformes; family Danionidae; genus Danionella; species Danionella cerebrum. The sequence continues at coordinate 162,926 of SRMA01026627.1, read as the reverse complement.
TGACAGGGAAATATGGGAGGAGTTCTTCTCACCCGGCTGATCTGCTCCTTATTCTGAACTGGTTGTAGTTCAGTGTTGCTGAGCCGCAGGTGAAGTTTGAGCAGCTCAGAAAGAGAACAAACTCGATCGGGCAGAAACCCTGCAGTTTCATTAAAGAACATCAATAGATCTGCCACCTACAGGAATTCAAATCAAGGTTAGGAAACACTGTATCGTCACAGTATTTTACTAATGACGTAATATATCAGATAAAAATCCAGTAGACAATAGAAATGGAATATAATCAGTAGAGGGGAAAAAACACAAGTTTATTTAAAAGCTAATCTGTTATTTTTGGTACAAAACAGTGTAACGTATGTGCAAAAATGAGGACAGCTTGTGCACAGTATATGTCCGGGGAGATGTTTTATCTTTAAAAGATGTCCACAATATGGTTTCTCAGAAAACAGACAACTGACTGCTAATTCAGATCAATTTTTTTTCTCCATTTTAACCTTCAGGAGAGAAACAGATTAAATACAAAATGAAAAAAGGTAATCAATACACACCTGAGTGTCAAACACATTGTTGAGCTTGACTCTGAACTCTGATCGAAGACAGCGAGAGATGCAACGACAATCATGCACTACCTGATAATGCACAAAAATATCACTCAGTGTTCAAAACTGCCTTTTCTGAGTCACAAGTGATCTCCAGTCAATCCAATTTCCACTAGGCCGCGACTGCCACAAATGTTATCCATTTTCTACCCAAGCATAGCAAATGAAAATGAGCCAATGCTCCGCTATGCTGTCTGTCTGCTTTTATCCTCACATTTCTTTAGCTGTGTGTTCCATTGGATCTTCCAGCAAATTTAAAATCCAGATTGGGAAATATATTCCATATTCGAAAATCTGATCATTTATTTGGATAACGGTTGTATAAAAAGAACCTGATTTCCCTCGGCCTGAGGCTGAACCGAAGTGTACAGGTGTTCACAGGGTGCCATGTGATACAAGCCCCGGTTTCCATTAGCAACGGTTTATGACTAATAAGTTCTAATAAGCTCGAAAGTGAACCAAATTGAACACCATTAAATCTACATTCATGATGGTGTGCAACGCTAGACAACTTAAAGACTTCAGGGAAGAAAATAATGAGAAAAACTATGGAACATTAATCATAGGTTATAACCAAAACTACAATTGTACCTTTTGCTATAAGATTGGTTACAACCTTGGACAGCACACTTAAATCACAAATCCAAACAGTTAGCTTTCTAGGATTAAAATAAATCATGGAAGCAGCGGATGACGTCAGACTCCAAACACACATTGAGAGGAAATGTTGACATGGCAACTGTGTAAAATACAAAAATACGAGTTAAACACACCAATTAAGAAACAATTTTATTCTCCCAGAACGAGGCCTATAACCTACAATGTCCTAATAGTGTCTCCATTACCAAAGTTGTGGACTCAATGTGTAATCCTGACTGAACCAGCTCTACATCAGTCCACCTTCATTAATCTCCATCTCCTGATTTTAGGATCATCATAATCCACCAGCATGAAGAGACCAACCTTGAGAATGCGCTGGTTCTCCAGGATCATGGCCAGGCCATTCTTAAATGCTTGACCGCCTAGCAGAAGGACATCGAACAGATACACCACTTTCTTTGTGGACACCTGCCAGGACACACAATCTCAAGCTTCTTGGTGCTGAAAATCCCCTGTGCAAGTTTTGTCTCAGGAAGATTGCTCACCACATGGTTAATTCATATCAATGACTTCAGTAGCCAAAGGTTTAGTTTTTTTATGAACTGAGCATACATTTAAACATGGCCTTACATCGGAACTGTCCAATTTATAAAAAAAAAAAAAAAAAAAACTCAGAAATCACAGCAATTGGAACTTTGTATTGATCAACATGATTGTCCAACTCAAATCCTGGACATCATGAAGAATAAATGACCTGTAACCAGCAGAGTCGCTCCTGTCCGATCTGACCGTATACTTCAACCCCAAGACCAATCACTTCCTGCTCCTGGATCAGCATCACCTGACAGAAACATTCGAATCAACATTCAGAAAAACATAATATAATCACAATATCACATAATTTAATCATAATATGACGGCACGGTGGCACAGTGGGTAGCACTGTGGCCTTCCAGTTAGAAGGTTGTCAGTTCGAGGCTCTCTGGTGATCTTTCTGAAAGGAGTTTGCATGTTCACCTCCGGGTACTCAGGTTTCCCCCACAATCCCAAAAACATGCGTTTGGGTTAATCGAATAATCTAAATTCCCCTTAGGTGTCAATGTGTGAGTGAAATGGTGAGGTTTGAAAAGGCAGGGTATGGTTAACATAGTTTAGTCAGGAATAGTCTAGATCTGGACCTCGAAGGAAGTCTCAGGTATAAACAACATAAATAATTTTAGCAAATGTGTTGTTATTATGTGGGTGCTAAAGGCACAATAATCTGAACGCGAAAACCATATTTGCGCTGAGACAACTGCAGTTCTGCTGACAAGTGGCAGGTCGGGAACAAAAGACTCAGCCTGGGAGCATTTCACATTGAATAATGTACAAAGAGTAGATGTACACAGAGTACAAAACTGAGCTTCTAGATCACAAGAACACGAAGGAGATGCACAAGCACCTGGAACTCAAGCATGAGGGGGGTAACATGTACCCATGTTAAATAGTTGAGACTTTCAATGTATTAAAACATTTAATATACTTTGTTTTTGTGTACAGATATGTTGCTTGTTTTATGTGAACTTTAGCTATGTACTAGGGCTGATGTTCCTTGTAAGTTTAAATGTTAATACAAACCCTAAACATACAGCAAGTTAATAAATAAACGAGGTACGTTTTAAAGAGATATTTGTGCACAACTGGTCTGCAGTGTTATCCAGGACACCTTTAAGTGACATTATTAATATAATTGTATACCTCGGATTTTGTGTTTACTTTAAAAACAAAATAACAATTAAACCGAAATGCATAATTTAATATTAGTACAGCACTATTATTATTAATTATTATCAACATTAAAGTTATTGTTTGTTGTGATTATGTCTTCAGGTTTTTAGTAATATCTGTTGCCATACTCTCCTTTTAGGCTATTTGGGTTCAAGGGAATTTTTCTTGGCGTTGACTGCTGTAGGCGTCTAGTCCCCCTGAGAAATCTCATTATCAGTTCGAGGGACATGGTCAACGCGATTCTGATGGGGTATGTCTTAGGTTCTTCCCGGTGGTAAGAAAACCACCTGATGAATCAACCCCATTTTCCAGGGTAGCAGGCTCTCATGGAGGGTGCAAATGCATGGTCGAGAGTCCTAACCATGGCATGTGGTAGAGGCTTCAGGTTCACCGTGGAAGGATATGCCATATGTGTAGGGTCCAGAGGTCTGGCTTCGGATGCCTGAGTCCACCCTGAGTTAGCAGGTCTGTCACGAGCAACGACAGTTTGACGATCCAAGCTTTGTTGGGCCAAAGAGACGTAACAAAAGTAGCTCGTGCTCGTGCTCCCTGACCTTGCACAGAACCTGTGCTAGGAGACTCATGGGGGAAAAGCAGGTGGACCAGCGCCACTGTCCCTAAAGGAGGCAGTGACAGAGAAAGGAACAGCTGGCATTGGGAGTTCTCGTGGCAGGCAAACAGGTCTACCTGGGCCCCAGGGGGAACTCCAGAGCACTCATTAATTAATCAGGTCACTAATTAATTTCAGCATAGCTCGAGGGTGCACTTGGTTTTTTGCCACTGGTCACGCTATCCATCTGTGCCAGCAAATAAAACTTTCAAAAAGAACTCGTAATAAATAAAAACCGTGAAGTAGACTATTGTATTCTACTCTAATTAAACCAAAAATCATAATCTGTTTTCAGGTGCAGGCATCTGTTTAAGAAATACAACTATGATAGCTTTTTAAAATACTGTACTATATATAAATACTAAATACGCAGTTGGACACGTTGTGACTCATTTCACAGTCCCTCTGATTGCATCCTGACTCCGCTCCACTGTAGCGTCTTATTCTACTGAAGGCTCTTTATCTTTTTCCAAGAGAAGAACATAGTTATGGAACAAATTGAAGGTTCATTTATTCCGTAAGGTGCCGCAGAGCTTCTACCTTCCTTCAGCACGTCCAGATGTTTGATGCTTTGAGCGATCATTAGCATCTTCTTTTGCCTTTCTTTGATAAGTAAAATGATTATCTCTCTGGTTAATGTGACAGATCTTGTTAAGCACAGAGACTCGCATTTTTAATCATTTCACATTCATTAATTTGTTTTTCTTTTTCTTATAAATAAATAGAAATGGAAAACAACTGTTTTGTTTAATTTGTGTTGAATTGTGTTAAATATTTAAACACAAATGAGGAGCTTTTCCAGTGCATAGAAATATCAGAATACAGGCTAATAATTTTAAACTTAACAAAATAACCGTCAGTCTGTTTACCTTTCTCAGGTTACTAATTCTCTCTTGCTTACTAATTCTCTCTTCTAATTGCTCGTGCCCACGGTGTGTTTCACTGCTTTTGGATAGTGGCCTTTTATAAGGGGATGTGTGGGGCACTTCTAGACCACAGTCCCCTAGCCAATCAGTATGGAGAACAATGCATTGTCAAAAAACAAAAACAAACAAACAAACAAAAAAAAAAGAAGCCACGAAAGGTGAACTGCAATATATCGAGGGTTCACTACTGCAAAACTGCAGAAGTTGTGTTTGCAACTTACCATTTTATCCCGCATATATATATATATATATATATATATATATATATATATATATATATATAAACAATAAAAGGCTTGAAGTACTTTAGATGTTTGTAAATTAATCTGAAATATATGATATAAGTCTAATGTTTATCAGTACATTCAGTACATGACAGAAAATAACTAACTTTATCACAATATGCACATTTTTGAGAAGGATCTGTATATTTAACATGTGCATCACCTTTTCACCAGCCTAACAAATAAACAAGCAGTTAATATGAGCATCAAACACCAGGATATAACTGATCTGGTTTATTCAATCTCATCAGACAAATTTAAACTTGACACAATACTTCCAAGAATTTGAGTGTTACCAAAGTTTCATGGATTACTGGGTGAAAGTTTACACTGCAGACTGTGTCTGTCTCTCTGCATACGCCACATAAACGGAACATACGTCAATGTAATGTGAAACAGATGAATGTGCTTGATTCATTTATTTTTGTACAAAACTGGCCCAAAAAGTGTATTATCTGGTTTTATTCTAAAGAATTTCACCAAAGAAAGGTTTAGCTGCTCATTTTAACATACTATTTACCAATCCAATGTTTGAAGGTGGGTGAAACTCACCGCTGGTCCAAATTTCTCATGCAGCTCATCGATCACCACATAATTCACACCACTTTCCTCCCTAAAGTCATCTGGAGATCAACAAACAAAAACAACATGAAACACAATCTTTAACTCAAACTGATCTTAATGTTTACAATAATACTGGTTCAAACATCACATAGATCATAACATAGACTTTTGAAAACTGCTAAAAGAGTTTGTGTAAATACTAGGCATGCCACAATACTGTTTGCCACAATGTTTTATACTGAACCGTTCAGTACACCCTCCTCCGTTCGGGACACCTTTGTGTACTGCGTTTTTTTTTTGGTTTCTCATTTGAATAACTCCGGTATGTATTATTATTATTGGTTTCATGTGTGAAAAACATTAGGGTTTTAGGGTTTTTCCACAAGCAAATATCCAACCCAGGAACTGCTCCTTTGTCTAAATATCCAATCAGCGAGTCATGTTTTATCAGATGTAATTATGCAAAAAGAAACATATGAAACACAAGCACTCTTCTGCTCCATTTCTGTCTGAGCTGACTCACGAATATTCGAAATGTTGCTCAATGAAGATTCTGTAAACATGTTACTGTTTTACCAAAAGTTATCAACACTGCAATTTGGAAACAAACTCTTCAAATAGTTAATAAAAGTTAGCGTTTATGACCGTATTCTCATTCCTTTTTCTCCAGGTGGAGGGCTATTTCTGGAATGTTTAGGAATTGTCTCACGCTCGTTGTGAGAGTGACATGAGTAATCAAGTAGATTACCTTTGACCCAATCACAACATATATTCTTAAATTCCAGAATAATAAAGTCTAAATCCTGACTATATGGAGTGGTCGTCAATTCATCTCAGCAGAAAAGCACCTCAAAAGCATTGTTCCACCCCAATGCTTTCATAGTGATTGGTTGAGCTGTAGACACTGTAGACAGAGTTTATTATTTGATTTTACAAGTTCTCCTACTTAGAAATCATGGATGGTCTGTAAAATGTTCAGATAGCTGCATTGTTGTAAATCATACAGTATGATTTTTAAAAATGTATTAGCACATAACTGTGTCAAACATGCTTTTAATCAATTTTTGGTCATCAATTCGTCATCGGTTTGCACACACTGCAGGAGGGAATTCGGCCCACTCCTCAATAAAGAACTTTTCTAGATTTGTCAGGCTGTTCCTGAGTAACACAGAGTTCTTGCTCCCTCAGCTCATCTTCTATTCAGTTTAAGTCTAGAGACTGGATAGGCCACTCCAGATGTTTGTTTTACTTCTTACTGCAGTCAGATCTTGGTTTGGATCTTCCCAGTCTGACGGACATCGACAGGCATTTTATGACAATTACTCAGTTTTCACAAAACTGCTGTGCAATCGACCCGTTGTCCTTTCCACTTCACAGAGGTCTTCAAACTTTGTCTCTTGACAGCTCTTTGGTTTTTAGTGCATGTTGTTACTCAGACTTTTGACTGATTGTGGAGTGCATAGGTGTCTTTATAACAGCTAATGACATCAAACTAAATTAGAATCATGAGTGCATCTGGAATATTCATTCTTTTTCCAACCCACTTATTGCCTTTTGGGGTCACAGGGGTCTCCAGTACACATTGGGCAAGAGGCGGGGGCACACCCTGGACAGGTCACCAGTCCATCGCAGGGCAGCATTCACTCAACTCACACATTGACACCTAAGGGTAATTTAGATTATTCAATTAACCTACTGCATGTTTTTAGGATTGTGGGGGAAACCGCTGTACCCTGAGGAAACCCGCGAAAGCACGGGGAGAACATGCAAACTCCTTCCAGGAAGGTCCCCAGCAAGCCTCAAACTGACAACCTTCCATCTGGAAGACCACAGTGCTACCACTCACATCTGGAAAATTTAAAAGCCAAATATTTGTCCTGTTCCGTGGTGTAGTGGATGGTACGCAGAACATGTATGTGCGGTTCCGCAGGGCGACGCAGGTTTGAATCCCGACCCTGTTGTCTTCCCCCCCCCATTCTCTCTCCGCCTTTCTTCCTGCCTCTCACTACTATCCTGTCTGTTCAAAAATTAAAAACCAATAAATATATTTAAAAAAAATAAAAGGCAAATATTTTTGAGGGTCAGAAATCTGGCTGATATACAAGTGAACATACTTATTTGGGATTGTACTTTACAAATAAACTGTTACACTCTGATTTACAGGTATTTTTTTAGATTCTGTCCCTCAAAGTGGTAATGCACCTATGCCAAAAATTCTGTACCCTCCATGATTTCTACACTGCGGAACTTACAAAATCACATTTAAATGGCAATGCAATAAAATGGTACTTTACAAATATACAAATTATACAATATGACTTTCAATCTTTCACAGTTGAGGTGTAGATGTGATGAAAATTACAGAACTCTCCCTTCTTTGCAAGAGCATGCTGTTCATGTCTTTTCAGCAGTCGTTCTGTTCTTAAGAGCTATGCACACAAAACAGGACTCATGCATTGGGATGCTACCCAGTGAATATCTAGAGTTTACCCAGCATAATGTTCTTCCTGAAAGAGCAGGACTCCGGTTTGTGACTTTTATCCCTAAATCTGCAACAAACACATGGGTACATATCACATTACATTACATTACCAAGACCAGCTGGTTAAATGAGAAAAGCGTAAAAGAGACTGAAACACTCACAGATTCTCTTGATGCCCAGGCACAGGAAGAAACTCCACTGTGGAAATGCAATGCAAGAAACAAAAATATCTACGAATTTATGTATTTTACACATTTGAGTTGCTTCACTGTATACGTTACTATATTTTCCGATTCAACAAATAGTACTCCAGACTAAAGAGAATCAGTACTGTACTTGGATCAGTAACGTTATTTAAACTTGGGAGTGGTTGGACTCAAACAAAACCAGCCAATAACATCTATCAATGCAACCTTAACCAAAGCTCATTGAACGATATTTTTCTAATGTAAAAAAAAATGGCTAATTGGAGGAGAGACACTTTTCCATTTTCTCTGGAACAGTACATTAAAAAGAGTTTTTTTGAAATGGTTCATTGCGCAACAGCGAGCTCACCTTTGACGATCTCATGTCCGAAGAACAACTTAGCGCCAGGGAACTTCCGTCCAGTTTTAACTTCACACACTTTGTGAAACACAGTAAGTTAGACACAAACACATTGTGAAGTGAAATACTGAGAACACCACACAACATTTGAACCGCGGGGTTATTTATTATTGACCGTACGCGTGGTGTGTACAAACCGTTCTCTAGCACAAGTGTCTTGCTCTGGCCTATCTTCTGAATGACTCCGGTGATTTCAGTGTCTTTTAGCGTTATTTTAACCGGTTTTCTCTTCAAACTGTCCAAAAAGCGGCTTTCCTCTGATGATAAAGGCATTGTTGATCAATCCAATATAGGGGTTTTTACGTAATTATTATGAAAGTTCGCTTTCTGCCCTGGACACGCAATCTCCGCCCTTCTAGCGATCCCAAAGATTTGATTGGTGATAATATTTCAAGATAATTATTTGTCATAAAAATAATATATACAAAAATATAAAAATACTACTGTAATACATATCAATTTAAAAAATGAAATATTTTACCTCAAATATCGTGCCTGAATTTTTTGTGTGTTTCTTTTTTTCTGACTTAAATTTCCAAATATATAATTTTTTTTAGATGTGTTGAAAATATGCAATGTTCTATCAATTTGCTGCACCAACGTCTTAAATTGTCATATGGTGTTATGTGAAAGCGCCACTTATATTTTCACATAGAGTGAAAATGGAGTAAATGTTTTACACAACTCACTTCTTCAAAAGTTTTAATAAAAATTATTATATTTTACTGTAAGAATAAATTTATCGTTTTTATAAAAAATGTGTACAATTGTATAACTACAGCATAACAGTGCTCTCTCAGTGGCCTGTACACACTTTTATATGTATATTTCATATTGTGTTTCTTTTCTTCTACTCTCATGCTGAAAAGTTACATGATTGTAGACTTTAAATAACATTGTGAACTAAATAGATTAAACATAAAATACATTAAATACACAAAACAAAAGTAGGTCTGTAGGTATTACTGTAACTGTCTGCAAAGATACCAACCAAATTACCAATTGTCTTTTAAAAACCCTGATCCTTTCAAATTTACAGTGAGTTTTTTTATTATATATTTTAATTAAAACTATCCATTTAAAGGATTCAGATCCAAAAATTTCAGTGAATGAAAATGAGATCATTTCATTAGATACAGTCCAAAACAATGTTTTAAATTACAAATTTTATGACAAAAACCACCACAGCGCGTTAAAAGTCATTTTACGGTCAGAAGGCGCAAATCCATTCTGATTGGACGAGAAGGCTGTTCGTCAGCGCTATAGCTGTTAAGCCAATCAGTAGCCTATTTCCATCTATTAATTTTTAAATTTGGTGCTCAAACTCACCGGACCAGTGCCTGAGCGCCAGAGTAGTGGCGGAACTTTTAAGCTGAAGTTGTTGAAGCAAGGAGCTGAATGAACATGTCTTTTATTATTCGAACTGAGAAAGGTAAGGCTTTATTTATTTTATATGCAGTTTGTTTTGCGGCAATACTCTGTAAACACGATAAATTAACATGGCGACACATAACGTTAAGATATTTAGTTCAGTAAAGTTAGCTGCAGATTCACGGATTTGGTTTTCTCTGCTCAATAGCTCGAGACCAGAATGTTCTTAGTAAACAAATAGTACCTATTTTTAATCTGTGTTATATAGTAGACAAACTACAAAAGTTTTTTTTTATCAAAACATGTTTCCTTTGGCTCCATGATATGACGATATGAATATCTCTATGTCCCAAAACACCAGACCAAGCACCATGGCATCGGAGCCAACTCTGGCGTCCAACATCCCATATGCATAAGAATCTAATCGTAAGGACATGAATGACGCACAGGAGGGTGGTCTTAATGGTACAAATAGAGTGCCTCAGAAACTGGCAAGTTTTCAGAATGCTGTTCTCTGTGCTTGTGGTCTTCTCTCTCAAACTCTCTCTCTCTGCGCATGCGCGAGTGTGGTTGAGTGAGCGAAAGCACGAGCCATCGAGTTCTGAGTGTTTGTAAGTTTTCAACTAATTTCTCTCACTTTTTTTATACAAACAGTGGATATTTGAGTTCTTGTGTGTGTGAGGAGTGTGTGTTTCACGGGTGAGGTGTGTGTGTGTGTGTGTGGGTGCTGCAGGGAGCAGCAGGTGTGCTTGTTTACCGGTGGTTACCGGAGCTCCGTGTGCGATGGCGACGGACCTGACTTGCCAGACGCGGAAACACGGGGTGAAGGTTTCCGCGAGCTTCCCGTGTTCGGTGGAGGATGTGACACTCGCGGTGGGGGCTATAGTGGGATACGGGAGCATTAGATCAGTGGTGCGGATGAACAGCGCCGTCGTTATATTTGTTAGTTCCGAGGAAAAGCGCTGAACGCGCTGATAGAATCACCGTTAACGAGCACTTTGTTCCGGTTCACCCGCTTTCTAGTCCTGCGAAGGTGACTCTGTCCAATGTGCCCCCGTTCATCAGTGACGAGTTCCTAATCAGGTAGCTTTCTAATCACGGTCTGGTGTGGAGAGAGGTAACCAGCCTCATTCTGCGCAGAACGGATGATTTTAATCTTGATGCAGCCTTGTTTTTAACTGACCCCGCTCACCTCAGGAGCAGCAATCTTCCTCTCTTTTACCAGAGTGTTTTTAAATCCTGGGGACTGTTCCCCTGGGCTCAAGAGAAACCTACCTCCTCTCTCTTCTGGCTCCTGGAGCAGCCCCTGATGAATGGAGTGAGGTTCGATGTGGGAGCTATGGGAGCCTTTGGCGTACATGCAGCGCTGCAGAGGACCAGGACCCTCCGCCTAAACCAGATAGCGAATGAGTGCAGTGCTGAGATTGAGGTCAAGGAGGCTCACGCAGCAGATCCTGAACCTGTGGACTCGAGAGCTGACAGGAGAAGATATACAGCTGTGGTGCTCTGACCCCAAACATTGAGGAACCATTCCCTGAGCTGAAGTTCCAGCCTGACTTTGGAGATCTCTCTGGACCCCTGCTGAAGCCTGCTGGCAGAAAAACCCTGAGCGAGGCAAACTGGAGACGAGCCTACAAGCGTGCTCTACAAGCCCCTGCTGAGGAAGCAGAGCTCTGATCTTCAGTGGAGAATTCTGCACGGAGCCGTAGCCGTTAACTCCTTCCTCAATGTGCTGGACCCCCAGACCTCCAGAAAATTCCCCTCTCTTCCACTGCTTCGTAGAGTGCAAGAGACTCACCAGTTTTTTTTATACAATGAATTGTGTTTTTAATCGTTATAATGAGACTTTCTCAGTCAGCAGGTTCATTCTGGGTGCAGGGTACCAGAAGTGCAGAAGCACTAAATGGCAGCTGCTGAACTTCCTGGTGGGCGAGGCTAAGTTCGCCATCATGACCAGAAAGAACAGGATAGAAGGAAGGAGAGTGCAGGATGTTGGGGAGGTGTGGCGCGTAAACGTCAGGTCCAGACTGTGGCTGGAGTTCAATTTTTACAAGTTGATGGAGAATCTGGAGCCATTCATAGAGCAGTGGTGCTACGAGGGAGCTCTGTGTGTGGTAGACGAGGGGGCTGCGATTTGCTGTTTCCGTTAGTTAGAAGAGTTCTGCTATTTGTTGAGTTTTTGCTTTTTATTTTATCTTTTCATTTTTGTGAAAAAAAAATGATGGAAAAATGTAAATATTAAATGACTCAATAAAGTCTTTTGTAAAAATTAAAAAAATCTCTCTCTCTCTCTCAGCAAGGTGAAGGCTCATTTTCACCGCGCCTTAACATGGATGTCCCATATGTGTGACACAAATGCCAGGAAAACGCTTTGGCATCTGGTCATTGCAGCCTTTCAGGTTCGCTGTCCTCCATTTCAAGGGACTACCTTTCTCGCTACCACGAGGTGCGGGAGATAAAGTTGGGGGAGGTATGTGATGGAAGTATTTTAATTAACTAATTAAGGTTAAATTGTGTTTTTGATGTAAGCTTAGAGGCTGGTTGTTTCCAATTGGTACCTTCCATTGGTTGCTGGAATCCACCCACTTTGAATCCTTTTGTAAGTCTTAGCTGACCCAGTTTAGAAGTGAGGTTTTTGCTGCTGAGCTAATTGTATTTTGTGTATTTAACAGTGTTTTGTAAATGGTCAGTGGTAGATGTTATTGACCCCCTGATCGCTCCAGGAGGCAGGCCCCTCTCCAGTGCCCTGAGGATGTTCAGAGTCTAATAGAATTAAACCAGGGCAATAGGCCACCCCACCCACTTGAATCCCTCACAGAGTCCTATGTATTTGGATGAAAAAATGTACTGGGAGCCAATGCGGGGTTTGGTAGGAACCAAGTCCCTGACTGACTCCATTGATGTGTCGTCTGTTTCTTCATCCAGGAGCAGCAACGCCCTTTTTTCATTAGAATCAACACAAAACACTTGAATTTTTTATTTACATGTAAGTAAAGCGTTTTTTTAAATAAAAGAACAGTACATTCAAGCATTAAATGCTGGTAGTGATAGGCGAATTGTAATTATATTATATTTTTATTTTTAACATTTATTGTAAACATTGCCACACGCAGTTAAATTAATGTTAACGAAGTATTGGTGGATGTAGTATTGGTAGAACAACATACTGGTTTAAATTACGCACAACATAAAATAGAAAATAAATGTGACCATTGTAATCAAAACGAAAACACAGACCATGTTTTAATACAATGAATTCAAAACAAAAAAAGACAAAAAGAAAGAAATAGAGCAATTAAAAATAAACCCTAAAACCCTAGAAAATAAATTAAGCAAGGAAAGAACTTACAGTGATCTTACAAATTTATTGTACACAAAACATAAATATAAAAGAATCAGTTAAAGAAAAATATTAATAATACAAGAACATTTCATTTATTCTATTCAGGATCCAAACTACTGATCCAGCTGGTGGCGCTAATGCACCATAAAGCAAACTGTCAAAAACAACAGAAGAAGAATAAGAGGCTAGACTGTCCCATTTACCAAGGGGTTTTGCAGCCTTCGGAGGATCTTCACAAGCCGTAGCCTTAAAGGCTGGGTAGGAAGGACCCTCCGGAGGCTTTTAGAACCTGGATTGGGACACAGCCCATGTGTCTGCTTTCAATTTATTTATATGGTTGAAAACTTAAATTCTCTTATCTTTCTTTTTAATGCCATGCACATTCCAGGTGACAAACCTCAGTGATGTCATAGTTAGCTGGGTGACACGTTTGTGTTAGTAAAGCTTGTGTTCATGTTAGTCTAGGGAATTCATGCAAATACATGGAGCTGGTGGGTTCATAAACCGAAATAGATGTGTGTTGTAAGCTGTGGTGGGTAAGTAATAAAATAGCTGTCTGTCTGCATCTGAAGAGAATCCATATTATTAACTAGGTGAGTTATAAAGTAGCTGTTTGTCTGTGCCTGAAGAGAATCTAAATTATTCAACAGGTAGACAGAAAGGGAAAGACGGGTGTTTGTGATGGGAGGTGTAGAGTCCCTAAGAGTGCAAAAGATAATATAAATAGTAAAATAGACAACACAACAACAAAGAAATCTGCCATATTTTGTGTATATTTTCTCAGTTGAACTTCAAACCCTGACGTTTAAGGATTTGCCAAATTCTACAATGTCAGAAAAGATAAGTTGCAGACTATAGCTTGCAGTGAGGATTGAGGATGAATATTATTGACCGGCTATCATTATGTTGCGAGAAGTACTGAAAACATATTACATTATTACTTATTTACTGAACTTGTCCCACAAAAGGGCCATTTTTAATGAAAAATTTTTTTTTGTAATTTTGAAAGAAAATTAAAAAAAAAAAACATTCTTTTGTCACCCATTTATTTAAGTTTATTGATTAAAATTACAAACTGGATTGCTTTGACAATCACCTAGCAAAATGTGAAATATATACACAAGTTTTGAAAAATCCTCTTTTAACATCAATTGAAGAGCCCAAACCAAACCAGTTCACTAAAAATGACAACACATCAATGCAAACATAGGTAAAGGGACAGTTCAGCTGAAATGTCATTCAGTGTGTATTTACACTCTACTGCACACAAAAGCTGAATGCTGCAAAACTGTGGCAATCAACCTGTGTAATAAGAAATAATGACCATGAGGTGAACTGTCCTTTTATGAAATACAAAGATTTGAAAGTTTACAGTCAAGAGATGTGTCTCTTCAAAGATAAAACCAGGTTAATTCAAACGACTGAAACACTGTGTGCAATAACACTAAATATATGTCTTTGCAGAATTAAAATCTCTGTTCCTCACACATAGCACAGCACTACTAAAAATAATTACCGGTAGATATAAACTAAGCCCACTTGTTTCATCTTGTCTATCGTCATGATCTCAGGTCTTTCACCTCAAGGGGAACCAAAACAATGCTGAATCTAAAATAACCAGTGAGCTTTTCCAGTAAGGGTAATCTCTGGATGTGTCTGTCCATATCTGCACGTTTACCCCTCGTATTTCAACTCCGTTCACTGCGCTGAGGTGGTGGAGAGCTGAGGAGTCTGCATTGGGGGCTTGTGAAAGTTTCATTGTTTTTGCATTTGCTGCATGACTGATGTTTCATGATCAGAATAATTACAGTAATCCTGTTAGATTTGTAAGAAGAGTTAATGGTACAGTAAACATGCATTGCCAGAAACGTTTTGAGTTAACATGATGGCATTTATTTTAGGCACAGCAGAACCTTTGTCATATTTTAGTCTGAGATTGGATATTATGAAGGCATTTTAGTTCTTTCCTCTGCCCGAAACATGATTTTCAGAACTTGAGTCTCTGTTTGAAATAAACCTTCTTCATACACAGAAGCTCATGCCTTACTGCGACTTAACAGTCTTCTAATAGAAACACATCTCTGCATTGTTGGAGAAACTGAATTAAGCTTTAGTAAAGAATTTAGTATACATTTATTCTTAGGCTGCTTTATTGAAATAGCTAAAAGTAAAGTTTTGCTTATGTCCCGGTTTGTTCGATATAGTGTATGTAAAGGATGCACCAGCTCTAAGCTTCTATATCAAGAGATTGGTTTTGGGCCGTTTAAGAAAAGTGTGAAAGATGAAATCCTAAGAATAAAGCCAGGGTCACACTAAACTTTCTGTCTTCACAAACAACAGGAAATATAATTCAAGATGTAAATGTGCTCTACAACATTCCTGAGTTTGTATGGAATGTATGAAACAAAGATCCACCATGCACTAGACGATCTGGACACAATGTATGAATGCAGCAGGGAATTCCGATCGGGCGACAAATTACTGAATGAGAATCACCTTAATTTGTCATATACACTGTACATGCAGTGAAATCGGACTCCTCTGACCACAAAATGCAGACAAGGGGAAGACGGGCCATTGTTCTGAGGTAATATTTTAGAAACAGGAAATGTCTAACTGTCCTCCAAAGGGCAAAAAAGCCTCATTGACAGCACATCACACAATCAGGAGGGTAAAAGTAGTTGGTCACCAGGAAGAAAAGTACATACTGATACATTTCAAGGAGACAGAATCATAAATGTAAGAGCAAGGTAGTTATTTTTACAGCCAAGAAATAACAGCAAAATCAAGGCCAGAAAAGTGTAGCGTGCCCCTGGCTTGACTCTCTGAACAGGATTACCGTGTGTTTCCTAACTAATCTCCTAAAAATCATCTGTTGACATGAATCAGGACAACAAAAATATTGTATGGGAACATTCCAGGCAGTGTGCAGTTACCTTAAATCTACTTTTTAAATGTGCCCTCAGACCCCCAGGAGCTTCTTGGCCATATAGCCAGGCATGCTGTAGAGGAACAGGCCCAGAATGGCCAGGAGCATCAGTGCCAGCACTATTTTGAGGACCAGCCACTTGTACTGGTTGCAGATGAGGTGGCGAACGGCCTTTAGCGGGCTAATGAACCACAGGAAGGTGGTATCGGGTCGGCTGGTGGGACAAAACCAGTGAACAAGCATTTTAAGGTCTGCACCAATGGGAAATGTTTGACTTAAAGAAACAGTTCACCCAAAAGTTGGACACTGTGTGTGGCATATTTCGGCTTCATTATCTTTTAGAGGTTGAAAAAGCTTGTGAAAATCACTCCATGTGTCTCCAGTGGTTCTACCTTTGCATGCGCTCTGGGATGTGATTGCCAGGTAGGCCACAATTTCTGGGTCACAAGAGCAAAACATAACAGCTCTTGCCCTGCTCTCGTTAACCTTCTCTTGAGGTTCACCCACTGGAGTCACATGGGCCTATACCAGGATGTTTTCAAAAAGCTTTAAATGTAATCAAACTTTCATATTTATATAAATATGTTCAGAAGAGCAAGCATCGTACTAATACAACATTCCTTTTCAATCCTGAACAACGCACATGTAAAGGAACAAATGTGTACTGCTTCACACCAATGAAGATTTCTGAAAACAGTTTCTTCTGTGAACTATTTTTTTTCCTTTGGAAGCTAATGACTATTAACATCCTCAAAAATACTTCAAATGTGTTCTAAACAGTAACAATCCCAGTGGAGCCACAGTTTTCTTGTATGGGTGAACTGTCCTTTAAAGAAGCACTGGAACTAAACAATAGCCTGAAGTCATCAGATACCCCGTGGACTTGCTTGCTTAATATTGTAAACAGTATTACACAGCACTCACTAAGAATCATCCCAATCCACGTATCAACCTTGTTTAACACACACAAAAAAAACAAGCTGCACACATTTTCGGTCCAAATTTCAAATGTCTGAGATTGAACACAAGTTTCAGTTCATGTTGAATTAAATCCAAAAGCTTGGCATCTCCATGCCATCTCTGTGAAGTCTTTTTAGTTTATTATTTTTTTATTAGTCAAGTTTACTGAGTTCCATTTCTACCCATTAGCCCATCCCCTGCAATTGAGGTCCCAGTTCTTTTTTTGAATGAAAGTGAAGGGCTGAAATGAAGAAGCCCTCCATTCAGAGGATTTGCTGGAGGCACATTAAAGTGGTAAGACCAAAACCAAGCGTCACTTCCCTGGTTGCAGGGAAAAAAGGGTAAGTAAGCAAAATGGAACTAGGCTGTAGTTGAACACATGAAATCTTTCAGTTGATAGAAAAAGGAACCTCTTGCTTTTACAAACCCCTTTACAGATTTCCACAGCGACAAGATAGTCTGGAGCATGATGAAGACAAGATGAGAACTGATGTTTTCAAAATCTCAATTGTACATAAAATCAATCTTTTCCACGTAACTATCCCTTTTAAAACAGTGGGAAGTAAAAGAGTGGAATAAATTTAGCTCTAATCAATCCTGTAATCAAGTCAAGACCAAACTGCTCCAGTGTGAAAGCTAGTTTTCATGCGCCCAGCAGTTTTTTGACCATGTATCCAGGCATACTGTAGATGAACAAGCCCAGCATTGCTAACAGCAGCAAAGCCACCACGATTTTGATGATAAGCCACTTGTAGTTGTTGCAGACTAGATAGCGGATAGCTTTGAGTGGACTGATGAACCATAGGAAGGTGGTGTCGGGTCGGCTAGGGGACAGAGAGAAACCAGGCGGTCACTTGTCACTGCCAAACTAATCTCCTACTGGGAGTTATTTTACACTTCATTCCAAGATTCTAAAATAGAATTTCTAAGTTAGATCTTTGTAATCTGGCCTTATATTATACCATCCACTCTAGTTATACCAGGTAAGAGCTCATGTTTTATTCATAATTTGGGCTAATTCACAGAATAGCTAGAGGCATACATCAGACTATCAGTGCTAAAGGCATACATCAGACATCAGTGCATTTGATTTTTGGGCAGCTATTAGCACCGCTGCCTCTTAACCAGAAGGTTGCAGGCTTGATTCGAGATGAATGCAGTTTGCATGCTGCCCTGTGCTTGAATACAGGTGCCCTCTCACAGTCCAAAGTGAATGGTGAATAAATGTGTTGACTGGTAATACCCCTCCTTTCCTTCCTGTCCTATTCCTTTATCTGGTTTTAATTAGTTTTTTACATTGAATACTACATTTAATACATTGAATCATTTATTGTTGGATTATTTTAATTTTATTGATGTTTGAATCATATTTACTATTTTACCCAATCTTATCCGACAGAATGTTATTCGTCTTTTTATTCGGACGATATCTGAGACCTTTTCAGATACATGGAATTCTGGGAAATCACTGAGAATGCTGGGATATTTTCCATCATAGATATAAACTCTTAGAATCTTCAAACTAACCACACTTGTGGATGCTACTAGTTTATGGAAGAGCATACCAATCACTGTGCAAAAAAAACCATTTAAATCCTAGGCAATGAAACGTTTCCCGTTGTCTAATAACAACCATTGAAAATAAATGCTAAACGGAAATAGCTTCAATAAAACATAATAAAGACATGAGGGTTTGTTTATGTTAATCATAGCAACATCGCAGACAGCTCCTTAATAACCAAATCCTTTTAACCCTGGAAACTAAAAGTATTGCAGCTTTAGATAGAGATATGAGGGTTGGTGAATGCTACTCACAATGACATCGTGAACATGAAATTATGTCACTGACTCTCTCATAGCAACCACACCATTTACTACAGCAACCACATGAACATGTCTCTTTCTCAGTTTTGGAAAATAATAGAGACACAAGGGTTGGTTTATGTTACTCCTCATTATGTTGCCACTGATCCCATCCTTAGAACCAGACCATTTACCAGAGCAAATAATTGGGCATATACAGTGGTACCCCGAAATACGAAAGTAATGCGTTCCAGGGCGACCTTCGTATGTCGAACAATTCGTATCTTGAAGCCACGTATGAAAGTTAACTTTCTCAAGATATTTCACAAATTACTAACACCAACACGGTTTCAAGTACAAGCGCAGACAGATGGAGAGACGCTTCTGAGAGAGCGTCACAGGGTTTCTCTGTTGCGCTACAGAACAGCACTTTCCACGTTATAAACGTTATTTCTTTTACAACACCTTGACTCTAACATTTGTTATAGTACATTATTAATAATCTATTCATAATGTTTCGCTGTGTTGTTGAAGTGTTTTTGAAAGCGTATCAGCACCCGGAAGCACAACGCGACGTGACCCGTAAGCACACTATAACGTCGGGCGGAAAATACAGCAGAATAGCTTGTGAATGTTCGTATCTCGAATTTTTCTTCGCATCTCAAAGCAAAAAATTTCTCGTGAGACGTTTCGTATCTTGAACATTTTGTAACTCGAAAATTTCGTAACTCGAAGCATTCGTATCTCGGGGTACCACTGTATCTATCTCAGCTTGAGGGATGGTTTATTTTACTCATAGTGACATGGGGAACATAATCTTATGTCACAGAGTCCTCCATAGCAAACTAAACCCTTTACCCTAGCAACAAAATCAGTAGATTTTTAATCTCAGCCTCAGAAAATGTTAGGAATATTATTGTCTGTATCCCTGCTAGACACAAGAAGCACATTTTTTAGTAATAATGGCACTTTTATCAAGCCGTTTGTGTGCTAACTTAAGCCATTACTATTTTTAATATCCATGGTGCAGCTGAAAGGAAAATATATATTTTTTATTTCTATTTTTAAGTGTTTCTCCTTGATCTTAAGTGAATCTTACTTTGGTTTCTCCAGCGGCTCTGGTTCATTTCTTCCTTCACCCACTGGACTCTTCTCAGCCTCCTCACCTGTCAGAAGATGCAACTCTGCCTCCACTTTACCCTGAACAAGAAACATTTAAAGTGTGAAAAGATGCTCTCAAAATCCTGCAACAATGTCCTATTCTAGTTTCTGTTTTTTATCAATCTAGCTCCAGAAAATGCTTAATGTTCAAACTTCAAGTTGTTTTGTTAGAAAAGAACAATCTGGGCATGGCTCAAGTGCTCCCAATTATTCCATTAGCTCTGATTTCTATTCAAGTCAGCCTTATGGGGCGTCACACTATGAAAAAATTTCATTTATACCAAAGGGATCCTGGATTCCGCTCTGTCGGAAAGTTCACCTGGGAGGAACTTTGACCTGCGACTGATTTGCAGGCGTCGGTGATTAGCAATCAAACAGATATTCAACCAGGCGTGAACCTACGCTCATCCTACAATTTTCCTCAGAGCAAATGGACTGTAATTCTCTCTTTCTCCCACTTTGACGCTACAATAAAGTGATCTCAAAGTGGTAGCCCTTTGTATTAATCCAGTGGTTCTCAAAGTGGGGGGCGCGCCCCGGCAGGGGGGACGCTCAGGCACTGCAGGGGGGGCGCAGATCATCAGCAGATGAGAAGAAAAGAACAAAAAAATAAACAGCCAAAAGACGTAGAGCACATGTGTCAAACTCAAGTCCCGTGGGCCAGATGTAGCCCGCCATGTAATATAATGTGGCCCGCGAGAGCCTAACAGTTTTGAGTGTCTAAAAAAAACACCAAAAAAAACTACATTTCCCACAATGCCTTTGGCTACGGTAGCTGCCACGATGTTTCCACATCCATACTCACGAGTGAAACTGCAGAGCTGCCGTTTCTCACACATTGAATGTAAAACTCTCACATTTGAGTGATTTCTCACGTCACACCTCCGATTTCTCACGCTAAAATAAATTTCAAGATGTGAAATGGGCACAGCTAATAGTTTATCTGTGATCTGTTTCTGGAGCCTGATGATAAAAGATGATGGTGGATATGCATCATCTTCAGGTTTAGTTTTTTCGCTAAACAAATGACAAAAATGCTATTTTTCTTTATTCACTTGGACAGTTTGATCCTTCATTTATGGAGTTGTGGGTTTTCATAAGCTGACAAAAATCAAAAGGATTTATATTAAAACAACAAGCATACAATTGTTTCTATGCAACTGAATTGTCACTTGAATAAGTTATAAATAATGTGTCATTTAACATTAAGGAGTAGTTACATTTATTTTACATTAAAATAATTGTTAATTAATTATTAAATTATTATTTTACATCTGGGGGGGGGGCTGATTCTTTTAAAGGTTTAAAGGGGGGGCTTCACCAAAAAAGTTTGAGAATCACTGCATTAATCAGTTCTCAGGAAGTAGCTCTCAGTTTCAAAAAGGTAGATGTCCCCCTAGTTTGTATTAGCCATGGGATTGTGACAGTAGAAGGGTGAGGTGCCAATGGTTACTCACAGTGATCTCCAGCTCATCATTTTCATCACGGGCCACGAAGGGCCACCAGCCCTTGATCCTCTTTTGCTTGAAAATGTTGACCATGGGCATCTCCTGCTCGTTGGTCACCATCTCGATGGTGCACTGCTTTGATGTCTTTGCTCCACGAGGAAACCGATTCAGGTCCAACTCGATTGCACCTGGAACAACACATTTGTTTAACTGTTTTAAATGCATTCAGAGACACTTTTAAAAGCTGATTTGCCCACAGACCACAACAACTAAAATCAATTGCCCATGAAAGTACTTTAGGGAGAGACAGAAATCGTTGCTGTCTATGAGTGAAATTTATTTTAGATGGGTATACATTTAGGGCAAAAACAAAACACATGAAGGTCCTGGAGTGTTCACGTAAGTGTCAGGAATGGGGAGTGACAGAACTCAAATGCATGAGCTGAGGTAAAGAGAACTCTTTAAGTGAAAGTGACGTTAGGACCAAGTATGGAGTGACCCATACAAGGTATTTGTGCTCTGCATTTAACCCATCCAAGTGCACACACACAGCAGTGAACAAACACAACGTGAACACACCGGGAGCAGTGGACAGCCTTGGCCCGGGGAGCTGTGGTAACTGGTGACTTGCTCAAGGTCACCATAGTAATGGTTGTCACAGGTGGGAGAAAAACTAAGGAACTATCATAAAAGACCCCACATGGGAAAACCTTGAATATGCTAAAACAGTTTTTATTTTCTTGACTATGAAAATTGTAGATTCACACTGAAGGCATCAAAACTATGTGGAATTAACAGTTGTGGAATTGTATTCATAGCAAAAAGGTGTGAAACAACTGAAAATATGTCATATTCTAGGTTCTTCAAAGTAGCCAACTTTTGCTTTGATTACTGATTTGCACACCCTTGGCTTTCTCTTGATGAGCTTCAAGAGGTAGTCACCTGTAATGGTCCTCCAACAATCTTGAGGGAGTTCCCAGAGATGCTTAGCACTTGTTAGCCCTTTTGCCTTTGAGTGTAGGAGATACTGGAAATACTGGGACTATAGATTGGTGATTGGCAGAATCCCTGACAGATTCAAAGACTTGTTTAACAAATTTAAGTAAAAAAAACACATGGATTTTTTGTGATTACGTCTCTCAATCTTTGAAATTACATTTTTACACTCTTATGGTTGCATTGATTTTAAAACGTGATGATTTGAGAAGAAATGTTAATCAAGCTATCCCTATGACAGTGTGCTAATGGGTGCCGTGAAGCAAGTGTACCCAGGAAGTCGTCAGCAGAGAAGTGATCAGCGTCCCAGACCTGAAGATTGAGTCTGGCAGGAATCTTGTATTCTGTCTCATCCCAGGAGAACATGGACTCTTTTTTGGAGATAACAATCTTCTCTTCAGCTTGAAGGTAGTCGAAAGGGTACAAGAAGCGCCAGTTGAAGTTGCCTTCGCCTGTTAAAGAATGATAATGAACATCTGTGTCCTGCTTGTCCTCCTGCTGTCCCTTCAGCCATCTGTACAGAAAAAGCAAGAGTTTTAACAGTTAATGGACAACTTGCACAACACCTCTACGGATTACGTATTGACTGTGTTCGGAACACTCTTAGACCCCCTCTAGCAAACTGGAGAAAACCTTTAAAATGTCGCCACACGTCTTACTACCTTACTACTACTGCACCATGACTGTTAGCTCATCATCTAACAGCCTTCAAAACATTATTTATTTCCTTTCTATTAATTAGGCACAGTGATGTGCACTGTTACTGGGACAACACGATCAAGGGTAGTTTATAGGTTTTTAGCTACTCACCTGATGTAAAATAAATTATTGTCTAATCAGCAGTATTCCTATACTGTGCTGTGAGATTTTCACTTAATAAACATTTTTTCACTTTACTTTTTAAATAGTTTCGAGGGGGTTTTATGGAAGTATTATTGATTATAGGTTGTGATTATTGATGCACTGGAAAAGTATTGTGTTCCGTTTCAGTCGATGCCTTAGATGTACGTCGATTGACCTTAGGAGGACAGACTGAATATATAAAGGGAAAATTTATTTGCAAGGGCAGGTGATCTGCAATCAGTCGGGTATGAGAACCGGGTGTGGCCTACGCTCATTCTACTTTTTTCTTCGGAGCGAACGGACTGTAAGTATTTCTCCTTCCTCTTCGAGGCTTAAGCTAAAGAAATTAGTAGGTTGCTTACCTCAGCATTCCGGTGTAGCAGTGCTACCCTAGAAGCCACCAAAGCGTGGCACCTCTGATCCTTTCAGCCAAATCTGTTCCAGTATCTCTTGCAGTTTTGTCAACTAATCTGTCATGTTTCACGACACGATGAGCAAAACTTGCAGTACTCCTGGTTCATGAGGGACTTGTCGATGAAAGATGGTCACGAAAAGCGCGTGTTGTTTGTTTTTCAAACAAAAGCTCTGAAGCTTCGCATGATCTTATGGGTCGAGTTGCGTCAGGCGAGTTATTCGGTTAATACTCCGGCATTGATCACTGCATTGTGTGACTGCTAGCGGTCTGCTATCCCTCACAGCATTGGGAAGGTCTCAGTCTTCGGCTTCAGTCTGCCTTCCTCTGGGATTGCAGCGGATCCAAAGCCGGAAGTATTAGCTGTCTTCTCTGACTTTGCATTCATTTTCGCATTCACTGTTCTCTGGAACAGTACCAGGACATAGATCCTCACCTGTCTTCAGTCCATTTCTTCCACAAAATTAAATTAAATGCCAAGCTTAAATTCTGGGAGGGGTTATAGCATCTCCTCCTTCACCACGGTGGCTGTTGTAGCAGCTAGGGGAACCACCTGCTCCCTGGCGTTTCACTGGTTCTAGTCAGCTCTGGCTCCACAGTATTCACTGTGGTGGAGGGTCTGGACGAATTTCTGATTCTGAGCCGTAA
This sequence comes from Danionella cerebrum, assembly GCA_007224835.1. Classification (NCBI taxonomy): domain Eukaryota; kingdom Metazoa; phylum Chordata; class Actinopteri; order Cypriniformes; family Danionidae; genus Danionella; species Danionella cerebrum. The sequence goes on along the minus strand of SRMA01026627.1, from coordinate 138,574 downwards.
GTGGCGGGGCTTGCTTCTTCGAAGCCAGAACCTTTTCCATCTGCTCGTCACCAGAGAGAGAGTGTCTCCACCATGATCCAAACCTCCATCGATTCGATCCAGGAGTCCCAATGCACAGTGGAAGGCAAAGCCAGCCTCAGCGGGTACTCATAAGCTGACATGTGACTCGACTCCCCTTGGAGGGGAGAAGACCACCACACTCACCTTGGTGTCAACATTCTACCTGTGGTATGGCAGCACCCAGAGTGTTCAGGAATAGGTCATGTCCTGCTTGAGAATAGTAGACTCGTATGCCCTGCAGTCTGGTGTGTATCTTCCCTATTCTCCGATGAAGATCCCGACCTTGGTGCAACCTCTGCACAGACCCTATCCCCTCATCTGACCATACCCAAGGGTCTTCACTGTAGCCCCGCCAGGGTGACCATCAGCACGTCCAGACTAGTACCCTTGTCAGCTCACCTGGGAGCCTGGCGGAAAGCTTCACAGGGTCTCTCAGTGGGTCGTCCAGACAATCCGGCAGGGTTACACGATTCATTAGAAAAAGGAGCAGTCGAGTCGGTTCCTCAAGCTGAAATGGAACATGGGTTCTATAGCCCGTACTTCCAAGTCCCCAAGAAATCAGGCGGGTTGTGATCTGGACCTGAAGCATCTAAACTGCTGCCTGGCCAAGATTCAGTTCAAGATGCTGATGGTCTGCAGCATTCAATCGTGCATTTGTCCTGGGATTGGTTCGCCACATTAGTCCAGATTGATGCGTACTTCCAGGTCACTGTAGTTCCAGCACCAGATCCTTTTAAGGTTCTGTTCAAGGGCCAAGCCTCCTAGATTACCTTGACGACTGACTTTTATTAGCCTCCTCTTGAGACCAGTTGATCGAACACCTGGGCAAGGTGTTTCAGCACATAATCCTTAAGGTCAACCAGGACAAAAGCCACCTCACTCCGGTGCAGGTCATCTTTTTTCTCTGGATGGAGCTGAACTCCGAGAGCATGCCTGGAGCGGACGGCAGTCTCTGTGGCACATCTACTGTTTCGAGCTAGTGGCGGTGATACTGGCATTGCAGCGCTTCTGCATGCTCCTCTAGGGTCATCATGTGCTTGTCAGGACAGACAACACCACAGTTGTAGCGTTATCTAACTCCAAGGCGGTGTACGCTCCCGTGCTTGGTACCACCTCACCCAACAGTTGCTCCACCAGAGTTAGAGTTGACTTTGGTCGATCACCCATTCTTTTCTAGGTGTGGTCAACCGGATCGCCTATTGACCTTCGTCCTGGTCCGGCCTCACCGCAGAAGAATGATGACTCCATCCCATGGCTGTCCAGCAGATTAGAGAACTCCCATTACCAGCTTCCTGTCTATGACTCCTCTCTGGACAGATGTGCTAACCCTTTGCTGGCCCAGGAAGAACGCGCCTGTTTTCTGAGAAATGGGGTTAGTTCGTCAAGTGGTGTCCTTGCCAAAGAGAAGACCCTAGAAAATGTCATCAGAGTCATATCGACCCACCAAATTGTAGCTGCTAGTCAGCTTGCTTACTATGCTTATAAGAAGCCCTGCCCTCTTCAGTTGTGGGCAAACTCCACACGCGGTATGTCCACCTTGTGGTCCTTGGCTTGGGGGCTCCCACGCACTGACATATTTAGTGCTGCTAGCTGGTCATCACCCTGGTCATCACTGGAATTAGGCCCTTTTCTCTCTGTGGTACTGAGTGGTGGCAGCTGCCCTTTGGGAGAGTTCCTTCACCGGAAAGCACATTCAGTTAACATCCTTTGGCATTTGAAAAAGTTCCCCCTTACTAGATAGCTCATATGATCCTGTTCACTTGGCGAGAAACAATTAAGGTGTACAATGACTGTTATTGCTAACCTTTGACTTAAAGCTTAGCGTCGACATGTCTGGTAGGACTTAGGGCATGGCTCTTTGTAAGGGGTTCCCATAGTCGAGGCCTTCGAAATACATAAATGTGTGCTCGCTTGATGCTCTTGTAACTTAGACACAGAGTTATTTTTGAGACCTCGGCAAGCACAGGAAATGCGATTGACTGCGACTGCCGGAAGCTTAGAATGTCCTCTCTGTCCCAGAAGAACGTCTCTCAGCAATGTCTTCGCAATCATATATTTGCACGCAAGAAACATGAACTTTTGTATTTGATTTTGTGATTAATAACCTGTCCCAACCCGCCCCACAACAAAAAGTGACAGTTTCTTTACCCGTCCCAACCTTCGGGTTACCCGCGGTGTCCACGGGTTAAGAAAGACCCGCAAATCACTAGTCTATGGCATTGACTGAAAGGGAACGGGGGCTACGCTAGTAATCTAGACGTTTTGAGGGCTTTTACTTAGATGGCTCTAAATATAATACAGATATAAATGTCAAATACAATATATTTTTTGAAAAATACACAGAACTGGTTAAAAGCTGTTGAAATGACTGATCGAATGTTTACAAGCTACAAAATAATTTTTATTAAAACATATCTATCTGCACTGCGATGGACTGGGTCGCCCAGGGTTTGCCCTCGCCTCTCGCCCAATGTGCACTGGCAGACCCCCGTGACCCCCCAAATAAGGGATAATCGTAATTTTTAATATATTTGTAGAAATGTTAAAAAGCTTTTTATGTTGACATATGGAGTATTGTGTGAAAATTGCATTCATTTTTTATGAATCCTGCTGGATAAACTATTTGGGGAAAAATCTGCAGCCATTTAAATGAATAATTTTATTATATTGCCTTTTTGAAATGTTGTTTTGTGCTCTCAGTCTCTCAGTAGCCACAGAATCATGATTGACAGGCATCAGTGGAAGAAAACATGTAGCAGAAGTCTGTGTTTGCTCCTTAATATGTTCCCTTAGATTAATTTATTAAACAAATTAAATCTGTTAATGCTCAGAATACTAGCTTATTCTTATACTTCTTTCAAGAATATGTGGAAATCTGCTGAATACAAACAAATATCCTACCCTCTAACGAAGATATCACTAGATTTTTCTCCAGTAAAAATATCATCGTCCTCCAGAACCACTTCATCTGTGTTCCACACGATCACCCTCAGCTCGAACCTGAATGAGTAAAGAATGGTTTCACCATCAGTTTTTTTTACACTTATGTATGTATACATCTGTGTTACTCAGCAGCACACACTTCTTTGGTTTCCTGGGTGAGATATCCAGAGCAGGACCAGGCGCTGCCATGTCCTTGGGGAACATGTCCACCCACATCTCGATCCTGCCCTGGAATCATAAAACACACCTCATTTGGTCTAAGTTACAATCACAAGCCCCTATAACCCAGGGAAGTATGAATTGTGTTGGAGTAGGGATCTGAATGGGTCTGGAACTAACAGCTTGCCCGAATTAGGTTCTTGGGGAGTAAAATAACTAGGAAGTCTGGCAGGTTTCTTCATGCAGGGCCCAGAAATTGAAATTGGTTCAATTGAGTAGGCCTTGACATTTTTGGAGCCTGGTAGGTTGATAATAGAGAAAAACAATGACCATCTGGCCTTTCAGGGTAGGGTGAGGTAATTTCATTGATTTGTGATTACCTTTACTACAAACTGGTAACAAAGTCCCTCCTCCAGAGCAAGCATAAAAACTGGCAATACACAGCTCCCAATATAATAATTAAATTATGGGGTGGAGAGAAGTCATACGGATGAAGGAAAGAAGGTGTTCCAGACCAATGGGAGATGATCATTCCTGCCCCCCTAGAGAGGAGACTTCTATGAACGGTCTTGAGTAAGATCCAATTATCAATCTCAGGGTTGTGACAAGTTTTATGGAGAAGGAACTCCAGGCTGTGTTCCATCACAAACCACCTGACTATTGCTCTTTTAATTTCTACCTCAGAGTCAAGCAAAATAACCTGCGGTGTAATGGTTGTGGAGCCAGGACCGTTTGAATCAGCCACTTTGCTCACAGTAACCTGGGACCCTTCGCACTTCACTAAAAAAACTAATAGCAGCAAGAGAAGAAAAGCCACAAGCACTCACTGGGAAGAGAACCACCATCACCAACACAGCACCAGAAAGCTCCTGCACGGCAATGGAGTCAGTCTGGAACTGTTACACTTAACATCTAGGTTTCCTTACGTAACTCTCGTTCCCTCAAGGAGGGAACGTAGATGAATGTCGAAGTTTCAACTAGGGGACTTACATCCTGGGAGGTGGTACAGAATATATAACGTGCAAATTAATTGATTTGCGATTGTAGATGATTAGCAATCAGCCGCTCTATGAGGGGCGCTCTGCTCTACACTCATTCTGCTTCATCCAGGGGGGCCGCACCCCTTACCTCTCGGCTCCGCGCAGTGAGATGCCGCTTGGGGGGAGGAGAGAGTTCACTGAACCACCGAGAGCGGCCCAGACAACCTTCATGAAGGTGTACGGTGAGTGGGCGAGGCCAAAGGGCAGGACTCTGTACTGGTAAGCCTGGCCCTCGAAACAGAACCTGAGGTAGGGTCTGTGACGACGCGCTACGGCCACCTGAGAGTACGCGTCCTTCCGCGGGCTCCCAGGTACGCAGTCAGGGGTCCTGCAACGGACGTGTTGATGAAGGCGGGGCCGCATGGATGCGGGCTTGAAGGCGGAATCACCAGCGTGGGGCCCTGGATGCTGGTGGGTAGCTCTGTGGGGGCTACTGCCGCCATGTCCACCGACCGTCCCAACAGAGCTCTTGCCTGTGTCTGGGGCTTCGTCAAGGTATGAAGAAGAGGTATCCCCAACAAGTGGGCAGATGAGACCATTACTCTCGGGAGAGATGCTAGATCTTTCTTACGGTCCTTGGACATCATAAACCACAGATGGAGTTCCTGGACCACAGTGTGGACATCAAGCGGCCAATGCACTGCCGATTTTGTAACCCGCAGGGCGAAATCTCCACAACCGCAGATCGTCTATAGGATCAAACAAGAAGTCTAGCAATGCCGGAGCATCGCTCGATTCATACGCAGATCAAACGAAAAGTGCGCCTGATGTGTGGGATGAGGCGAGGGATCGCCTGAAGTCACTAGCCCTGCGCCGTCAGCTAAGGCCTTGGAGGAACTCCCGATTTGTAGGAGCACCAGAAACCAAAGCTTTGGTGTCCTCTTCCTCGAGATCTCCTGTACCTCAGTGTGCGGAAAGGCAGAGCATTGCAGTGCAAACACTCGTATTCTTACTTCACAAGAGCAACGCGGTTGTGTTTGAGCCCAAACACTCCACGCATTTCTCGTGACCGCCTTCCGACGAGACCCATCTCAGCCAGGAGTTTTACAGATTTTGTCTATCGCCGTGAAAAATGGATGATTCGGAACAAAACTGGAATACTGACAGGCTCAAGCTGTGAATCAAAGGTGCCGCGGATTGGGAGCTGGCTATCTGGGCTAGCACAAGCTTCACCGTTCACTGAGGTAAGCAACCTATGATGTTTCAGCTGAGAATAGCGTCGAAATTCAGAGAATGGCACCACCATTCGCTCTGAGGAAGAAAGCAGAATGAGTGTAGAGTAGAGCGCCCCTCTTATAGAGTGGCTGATTGCTAATCATCTACACTCGCCAATCAATTAATTTGCCCGTTATATATTCGGTACCACCTCCCAGGATCTGTAAGTCCCCTAGTCGAAACTCGACTGTAAGGGAACCATTGTTGCATTTGCATGACAAAAGCAAGACCAAAAATGTTTGGTTTTAAAATGACCACAATCATGTCGACAGGCCTAAAACTACTGAAACATGCATTCAGTGATCGAATCACAGCTTCAGCTTCTGCTGTATAGTTCAGACTTACCTGCTCGATACCAGGTTTGTCTGGATTCAGAAGCGGCCGAGTCTCCACATGTTCTGGAACCAGTTTACAACCAATGCGGGGAATGTCTTCCCAGTGGTTCAACACAGACAGAGCCAGATGCTCCTCTGTCTGTTTCTTCAACCCTGGAGGAAAGTAAAACATAATCATTTGACGTTACGAAATGAAGCACTAAAACAAAGAACTATTGATTACATGAACCAGAGGAGACAATGGAATAAGGAAGTAACACATGCCCTCTAAGCTCCTCTGCAGTATTTGGCATGTTCTCTTGTTATACTTTCTGCCTGTGTCAATGTTCTGGGATCTCTAGATGAGCTGTAAATATTGTTTTAAAAGAACAAACCTGTACAGAGACCTGGAAAGAGCAAATAGAGTTGAACCTTCTCAGACCCAACGTGTACTGAGACCTGGATATAGGGCATCTAGCAGCTAGAGTTGGCTCAACGGAACACTGAATGGATCATCTGAATGTAAAGGACCTTGTCAGTGGAGGTGTGGTGAATGAGGGAAGGGAGGTGAGTAAAAATTCACAAAAAGATGGTGAATCTACAACCAGGCAAAGAACTTGAAAACACAAGAGCCTTCCAGAGCTTCAGTACAGTCCATTACTTCATGGGAGGAATAAGAGAGCAGCCAAAATGAACAGATGAGGCCTGAGTAGGTGTTGGTGAGGTCTAATTTGTCAAAGGTTTTGTGTCAGAGTTGGTGTCGGAGATCCCTCAAAGCACAGATCAGAAGAACCTTCCTCACATTAGGTGAAGCATACTTTCATACTTCAAGCAAAAACCAACAATACAACATGAATTACTTTGTATATCTCAGCCAGGCCCACTGGGATTGACTGATAAATGTGAAATGATGGCAAACATTAAAAATGCAAATAATATATTAATTATTTGCATTTTTAATGTTTGCCATCATTTCACATTTATCAGTCAATCCTAGTGTTTTATGTATTGATATATTTATTCAATGAAATCCAATAAATGACTACAAGGTTAAATTATCATTTTGAACCCATACATACCATTTTCATCCTCAATTTCTGTGGGTCCTGTGCAAACCCTGTTGGCCACCTTTACTCTTCCTCCAGGGCCATATTGTGGTGGATCCATCTTTCCTTCTTTGCAGAGTTTGGCAAGTATTTGGGTTGGCTTCATTGGGTCCCTCCACACATTATAACCATAACTGAAACAAATGACAAATTGGAGGTGTGAATGCTATAAACCTGTTTTTCAGATTTGACCCAATATTGTCTTGGTAAACTGATCTGTAAACAGCAGTCTGAGAGGTAGCAGTTCTACTCACTGCCACGTGCTCCTTCAGAAATATCCTTTAAGAGGTCATTTTGCTTCATGCTCAGTAGAAAGTTAGTGTAGACATTAGAGACTATGGTGGACGTACATGGCATAGCTGGAACTGATGCCACAGGTGGCTCTGTGTTTACTGTAGTATCGATTCTCCAGGTCAATCTTGGTTTCTCCGATCAAATCATCAGTGCCAACAAGATCCCAGTCATAAATGGAAACGGTGAGAGTTGAGTCCATGGGGAGAGTGGCTTCAACATCAAATGATCTACATGGGTATGAAATAAAAACCATTGTTTTAAAAACATGACTCAAATAAAGTTCATCTAAAGATTTAGAACCATTGCCCAGGTCAAGGTAAAGAGGGAATCCATTATGTATTCTTCTTTCTCTCCATCCTTTCTAACCAGTTCCTCCCAGTTCCTGCTGTTGAAAGACATTCTACAGCATGTTGCTGCCACACCCATTTTTCATTTTGAGGATGGTACCTTTTGGCAAACATTAGTGGCTGTCAAATGGTTTTCACCAAGGAGTGGTCTCAATTAAGCATCACACAGGTCTTATTATTGCTGAACTATCGTCCTCCCCTGATTGCTCAGTTTGGCTAATGAGTGGTTAGCCCTGTGAAGAGTCCAAGTATTTCCAAATGTCTGCCATTTACAGATGACGGATGCTAGTGTGCTCATTGCAACATCCAGAGCAGCAGAAGTATTTCTATAACTTTGCCCATTTTTGTGTTTTTTTTAAACGTATTTTAATATTATGAACTCTTACATGCTGAGTTTAGTTCCAAAACAAAACAATAATGTAACCAACAAAATAGCATTCACATTTGGTCTGTGTGGCTAATGAGGGCTGAGCCAGCGATCAAGGCAGTCTGGCTCGCTAATCAGAAAGTCCCCTGTGCACCCTCTCGGACTGTCACATCATTCTTGCAGTGGCATCAAATGGCCCAATGAAAAGGAGAATCTTTTTTTTTTTTTTTAAATAGTTATATCTTTTATATAGTTATTGCTCGTTTTGCACAAATGTGCCTTATGTGGAAAATCAAGCTTGGCACAGTCATCATATCAATAAGGTAGTTCTGTGAGCGTGTCGCCGGTCTGTGCCACCAGCAGTGCACATACTCACAGCAGACATCTCTTAAAGGGGTTTATTTTATTTTAAATATATTTTGTTCTCATTGGTCTAATTGTATGGAAAATGTGATTCTTTTACTCAAAAAGTCTCTATTTTTAGTTCCAACCACATTCAATCTCTTTTCATTTTTTAGCCCAGGCTTTTTCCGGAAATGGCCTGAGATTTTCATTCGGAAAACTTGTAACTACTCCTCAGTTACTCAGTTATTGGTTACTGGTTTGCATGTTCATGATTTTAATGCAAAGCTACTGTCTGACGGTCTATTGTTTTTGCGGGTTTAGCAAATATATGTATAGCACAGTGAGAACCAGAGCAAACTACCGTATTTTTCGGCCTATAAGACGCACTTTTTCTTCCCCAAAACTTAGGGGGAAAGTTGGTACGTCTAATACGGCGAATGTAGAGCGCCGCGGGGGGCGGTCACGGCCGTAGGAGAGGCGTAAGAGCTCCGGAGCTAGGCCGAAGCCGCGGCCATATTTGTACACCCGGCGCTGCGCGCTGACGTCATTGCCCATCTCTGCCATAGCGCGGTCGTAACGACAACGAAAAAAACTACATTTCCCACAGTGCCTTTGGCTACGGTAGCTGCAACAATGTTTCCACAATCCGCATCCATACTCACGAGCGAAACTACAGAGCTGCCGTTTCTCACACATTGAACGTAAGACTCTCGTATTTGAGTGATCTCTCACGCTACAAACCCGATTTCTCACGCTAAAATACATTTTAAGATGTGAAATGGGCGGAGCTAATAGTTTATCTGCGATGTTTCTTGAGCCTGGCGATAAGATGATGATCGATATGCATCGTCTTCAGTCTGTGAGGGTTTTTTTCAACATTCACTTGGACAGTTTGATCCTTCATTAATGGAGTTATGTGGGTTTTCATAAGCTGACAAAAATCAAAAGTTTTTATATTAGAACAGCAAGCATATAATTGTTTCCATGCAACCGAATTGTCACTTGAATAAGCTATAAACAATGAGTTATTTAACATTAAGGAGTAGTTACATTTATTTTACATTAAAATAATTATTAATTAATTATTAAATAATTATCATTTTACATCTGAGGGTGCCCAGATTCTTTTAAAGGTTTAAAGGGGGGCTCGACTAAAAAAGTTTGAGAACCACTGTATTATTACTAATGTGGGGGCAATCTTACTAGCTATTATTAGTAATGTAGTGACAATGTTACTGGCTATTATTAGTAATGTAGTGACAATGTTACTAGCTATTATTAGTAATGTAGTGACAATGTTACTAGCTATTATTAGTAATGTAGTGACAATGTTACTGGCTATTATTAGTAATGTAGTGACAATGTTACTAGCTATTATTAGTAATGTAGTGACAATGTTACTGGCTATTATTAGTAATGTAGTGACAATGTTACTGGCTATTATTAGTAATGTATTGACAATGTTACTAGCTATTATTAGTAATGTAGTGACAATGTTACTGGCTATTATTAGTAATGTAGTGACAATTTTACTGGTTATTATTAGTAATGTAGTGACAATTTTACTGGCTATTATTAGTAATGTGGTGACAATGTTACTGGCTATTATTAGTAATGTGGTGACAATGTTACTGGTTATTATTAGTAATGTAGTGACAATGTTACTGGTTATTATTAGTAATGTAGTGACAATGTTACTGGCTATTATTAGTAATGTAGTGACAATGTTACTGGCTATGTAGTAACAATGTTACTGGCTATTATTAGTAATGTAGTGACAATGTTACTAGCTATTATTAGTAATGTAGTGACAATGTTACTGGCTATTATTAGTAATGTAGTGGCAATGTTACTGGCTATTATTAGTAATGTGGTGACAATGTTACTAGCTATTATTAATAATGTAGTGACAATGTTACTAGCTATTATTAGTAATGTAGTGACGATGTTACTGGCTATTATTCGTAATATAGTGACAATGTTACTAGCTATTATTAGTAATGTAGTGACAATGTTACTGGCTATTACGGTATTACTAATGTGGCGGCAATGTTGCACTGGAACAGTGATGGTGATAACGAATGGTGGACTTTAGAATGATGAGTGGGGGAGTATTACACTGAGGGAGATTCATTACGAGCAACTTCAATAATGAGCTATCAACGTTTTATTTAAGCAACATTAATAGACTCTGTTATGGCGTATAGTGAAACGTTATATTTCAGATATAACTGATCTGGAGTGTCTGGATTGAGCGAGAGACAGTTTTAGGGATAAGAGGCAGAAATGGTGGGTATTGAACAGTTTTTTTCCAGTTAAAGAAAACCTCAACAAAGACTTATGTTTCCAGGGAGCAACCAACAGAAGTAAATGAACAATTGATATTCATTTTCGTTAAACGAGTTGAGACAGTGTTCAATGGTGAAACAGATTTGAACGTTTTCTCCATGCAATGCACTTTAATATGACAAGTTTAATGAACAATTATCAATGAAATAAAGGTCTTGTTTTTTTTTAACATGAGTAAAAACATTCAAACAAAAGGACAATTTAAAAATGTAATCTGACCCTACCGGGATTCAAACCTTCGTCAAGAATGTAACCGTGTTTAGTGTCCTTACAGGTTGTCCTTACAGTGTCCTCAACACTTTCTAGTTGCTTATTAGGGGTCTAATGTGGTATACCAACTTCATTTCTTGATATTAACCATTTGTGTGTTGCTACCTCCGTGTTTCCCTCTGTTTGTTTCCAGATATCACGAGAGAAGGCATTGCTCTGTGGATAGCGCATCACTTAATCCGTGACATAACTATTTGACTCATGTGACTTTGTCAATGGCGTGAATAGAAACTGTTTTTAAAAGAAACAAACTTGTTTTTTTCGTCCATGGTTCTATTTTTGATCTTTCTACTCTTACAAATCACTGTAAAAGCTTTAAAGGGCACTTAAAGATGTTCACATGCACTGGTCATCATAAATTAACCTCAGTTAGCCGAATTGCAGAACACTTACCGGAGAAAACCAACGCAAGCACACTGACCTTTCCTCAAACTGGCTACCCAATGCCAACTGTGACAATATAATCGTTAATAATATTGTTTTTTAACTGCACATGAACAATTTTGCTTTTCAAGTGAAAAAAGTGGGTGGCACGGTGGTACGGTTAATAGGACTGTGGCCTTCCAGTTAAAAGGTTGCTGGTTTGAGGCTCGCTGGTGACCTTCCTGGAAGGAGTTGGCATGTTCTCTCCGTGTTAACACGGATTTCCTCCGGGTACTCTGGTTTCCACCACAATCCTAAAAACATACAGCTAGGTTAATTGAATAATCTAAACTCCTCTCCATTACTATCTAGTATTCTTCGAGAGCTACAGCCAACACTCAGCCAGCACTCAACCCACTCTATCTTTCTTCACCCCTATCCCCAACTTTTCTTTCTTTCTTTTTCTTCTTTCTTTCTTTCTTTCTTTCTTTCTTTCTTTCTTTCTTTCTTTCTTTCTTTCTTTCTTTCTTTCTTTCTCTCTTTCAACTCTCCCTTACTTTTGAAAAATGCCATGGAAATTATTTTGTAATCTTTTTTGTTTTGTGACTGCCTATGTACATTTGTTGGATATATATATATATATATATATATAAAGAATAATCTAAATTCCTCTTAGGTGTGAATGTGTGAGTGAGTGTTGCACGGCGATAGACTGGTGACCTGTCGCCCAAAGCTTACTGGAGATGGGCACCGGCAGACCCCCGTGACCGCAAAAGGGAATAAGCAGGTTGGAAAATGAATGAATGAAAGTGAAAAAAGTATAATGAATGTATAATGGTTTTCTGTACTGACTTTCCAAACACTGGATTGAGCTGTTTAGAGATGTAGTTTTCCTTGTCTTTGACTTCGGACTTTCCCAGCTTGATGGCTATGTAGGGATCAGCCTTCCCATTGATGTCAGCAGGGTGCAGGTCTGTGGCCTAAAAAGAAAAATGGCAACAAAGGGTCATTATTTTTCCATCTCTGAGCGTATTAAATGTGTAAAATACAGATTTAAACAGAAAAACAGGCGCAGCGAAGAGTAGATATGCTAAACGTATTAATGTGCCAGGAGAACACACAGAGATACACCCTGTAACAATACCAGTTTCCACCTTCTGCCAAGAAGATGTATTTGCCCCAGAAGGGACCCTCATTATTATAATAATCAGCTCTCAGTTCTTTACATCTGGAACATAATGTTTAAAGTGAGCTGATCAAACTTTTTTTACTGGAGTCACTGTAGAAATGTTTGTCTTCTTCCACTGTGCATCTGCTCCAGCAGCTCTTTCGTGAACTTGAAAGGGTTGGTGTGTTGTTTATGACTGCTTCTCTGAGTCTTTGTGCCATTCGTAGCCGTAGATGACCTCCTGCATGCTCTTACCGGCCCATTCTACTGCTCCTGCTCCCATCAAGCACCAATCTTTACTTGGCCATCTTCACAAGTTTATGTTAATGCTGACTTGGAAAAACAAAACAAATTAAAAAAACAAAACCGGGCCAAGGTGCCTACCTGAGGGTCTATAGTAGAGGGACTACACACAGTGGAGAGGTCCAGAGAGCTTGGGGTGATTACGAGGGATAATCGATGAATACAATGAATGGCGGCTAAATAATTTAATAAAGCATGGAGAAAGGATTCATAATATTACCAATAAAAAAAAGAACAATGAATCAGCTTGCATGACGGAAAATCAGTCTACCTCTCTCTTCTGAGAAGGAAACAGGAGAGGTGACAAACCAGAAAACCTGGAAGAGGTTATGGTGCTAGGGGTTCTCTCTTACATTCAGAAATGAATTGAAAACCCCTGCTAGAGTCTGCGTAAACATAACATTTGGTTCATGAACTCCATTGTCTAAATGGGTGCAGGGAGCTTGGGTACTGGGATACTGTAGTGGTGTCTTTGAAATCAAGTTGCGTTGATTCATACCCATCAAGATCAAATGTGCTGCAGTGGAGCCACTTACCCTGACCACGTAGATTCGTACTAGGACATTTATTGGGTCATTGTGAGGAATATTCTGGAACATTCCCATGTTGGAATCAAAGCCCATTTCTCGAGACACCTCATCTGAAACGGGTACTTTGTAGATGCACAGCGAGCCCTGCAGCAAATGCAGATTGACATTTATAATATCCATATTCAATAATACAGATGTCCTATGAGTCCTAACAAATGTGTTTGGAAACTTGGCGTGTGAATGTGCAAAAATACATTGCTGTCATTTTTTATATTAGCATTATCTTTACTGTTATTTTTGTCATAGTTACAGCCTCGGTCTGAATTTGCCGAATTCAACACTCCTTCTAGGTTGATGGACATTATATTCTCAACAGTCCTCTCCTATGAACTTCTATTATTAGGACCTGGGAAGAACAAAGCAGATGCCCATATTATGAGTCGTCTACGGGGGATATAGTTCCGGAGGAAGTTATGTTACTACGGCTACTTTACCATGCTCTGATGAACGAATAACCAATTTAAGTGATAAATGCTCCTCATCTTGTATTTTTTTTTAAATGTATCATATAATTGTAATACTATAAATTAATTATTTTTTGATGATATTAATGTTGATGAAAAACAAATGTACACATTACTAATGTTAATGATCAAGACCTCGAACACTATAACTAGGGACGTAACAATACACTCTGCTCACAATACGATGCATAGAACAATATTATGTCCACAATGAGATATACACCACAACATTTGCCAACACTAACCAAATATTGATATCATTTACATCTGTCGAAAAACGTAATATCATCCATCCATTAGGGGGCAGCACTACAGGTTACATCTAGTCCACTCTATTGCTTATAGCTCCTTCTATAATTGCTCTTTTTAAAATGGGACTAAATTATCTACTTGCAAATATTAAATAAAACATAAAGACGAGGTAAAGAAGTGACTAGAAGCACCATCACCCCAAGAAGCAAATCCTCTTCAGCTCCGGGACGATATATCTATATTGTGACAGTTTTGTATTGTGATATATGTTACACCCCTAATAATAACTATAGCAACACATTATAGTTGCTAATATTTATCCTGAAGGTTTTCTCCAAAGTATATAACCCGATGGATAGACAGTTTAGCAGTTGTTACTCTCTGAGGAAATAAAAGCAGCAAAACGTATCGTGAACAAACCTTGAATTTCCCAATGAGCCTGTCTTCATCAGCTGCATTCTGCTCCACATCTGCATCATCTGAGCATTTTCCTCGGTACAGATTGAAGGTGTGAAGCCAATCTTCAAAATGCTCATAGTCATATTCCAGCTCTCGACTATAGACCTGTGAGTGAGACAAGAACCAAAGCCACCAGTATCTCTGTGTTGTATCTAACCATTGTGGACCAGTAGCATGACAAAAACATACTAATCTAATTTTAATCTAATGTGAATTCAATTCAGTGCCAGCATTTCAACCAACATGCTATGGTCTATGTGAAGTATGGAAAGTGAAATTCTTGGAGATATCCCAGAAAGGCATTGGAATTTAAATGCTTTTTAAACCAGGAAGATCTTCAATGAGGGGCCCATGTCTTTCATTTATCACATTCTATGTTTGAGAGAGAGTTTTGTGTTTCTGGTAGTTTCCTTTCTAGCTGTCCTGCGCACTTCCTGGAGCTGCACTCACCTATCCGGCTCATTACCATCCCCGACAGAGCGCTAAATAACTCTTTTTCATTTTTATGATGCCATGTTTTAAAGTAAATGAACGTCTTTGAGCAGTGCAAGTCTGTCCGTGACTCTCTCTCCATCGGAACTGAAACAAGGGAAGAGACTTTGATAGCTGCTCTGAAGGGTTCATATGTTCGTAAATCTAACTGATGACGTCAGAAGCCTCACCAGTCGTGAACCTCACCACACTGGCATGTGTAAAAAAAAAGCCGCTCCTGGAAAACCAACATGAAACAGTTTTGGAGCTTCTGGTGTGCGCATTAAACCAGGGTAGGAGCTGAAACCCGCAGGAACTGAAACTGCTTGGACAGTTTCTAAATTTCTGTAATTCACTGAATAGAATTTCGATAGCGTCAGTAAAACGTTACGTCTTTTTGTTCTCTGTGAGTTTCGCTGTGTAAGCGGCTTACCTCAAGGCTTGGATCATATAATACTCACAACGCACTAACAAATGATTAGGCACACAATTATACCTTCATCTCTTCGATCTTCTGTTTCTTCTTCTTCTCTGTTCCTCCTTCTCCAGCTTTGTTCTTCTTCCCTCTCTTCCTCCTCCCTTAATTCAAATCATACACAAGTTCATTTAGAAAGCAAGAAGAAGGACGCGGGTGGACAAATACTTGAGGAGCCTTATATTAGCCCAGCATCTTTATAAATAGAATATTTATGGAAAACAGCTTCTTAGAATGATCTATTATTTCTGTCACAGTTTCCACCTCCCTCCAATGGCCATGTTGCTTTGAGATCTGTAAGTGAGTATCGTAGGCTCACATTGAAAACGTCACGCTTGCTTCCCTGTGAATGTGATTCTGAACGATAGTTTAAAACTAGTATTTTTCATATTCATTCTATTCCTCTAAAGCGTTCCTGTGACTCAGCGGGTAGAGCATTGTGCTAACAACACAAAGGTCATGGGTTCAAATCCTGGGGAAAGCAAGAACTGACAAAAATGTGTTCATTCTTTCAAATGTGAGTCGCTAAATGTAAAACAAACGTTTTCTTATACAGAGGGGCAGGTGGCAGTTGTCTCTTGCTAATCCTTAATCTAGACTAGTTAAATAATAAATACCCATAATACCTTTAATGCCATTAGTCTACAGAGGGTGCACTAGTTTTAGCTTCACAGTAAACCTGCACACTTAGCTAAAGAGCACTTTTAGCACCACTTGGTCTGTTCTTGATTCTGCTGGTTGGTTTCAGCATCTACTAAATCTTTATTTGTTGAACACGACTTCTATTCTTGCAACCTTTCCCCGACAAGTTTGCCCTTTGACTTTTGGATTTTTCATATGATCATTTACTGCCACGGGTTTAGATTAGCATTACCGTACACTAGCAAAAGTTCAGACAGAAACAAGAATATTCATTGTTTGTTAATTCACAAAAGTTAAAAATGCAAACAAAATAATAATTTATATTTAGCATTTCAGGATTGATTGAAATTAACATTCCATTATGAATAAATCAAAGTTTGAAGCTCTGAAAGGTATGAAAGATACGCTTGACTCACCCTCTCCAGACTCAAAATCTTCCTTTTCTTCTGCTTCTGCTTCCACTGCTTTCATGATCTAAAATTTTCACAAAATATAAGTAATAATTTTAGCCTTACAGAGGGTAATGAGAGTTCCTTTTCAGCTCATCACTTCAGTGTTACAGAGAGAACACATTTCAAATCACTATAAATAAAGTAGAAGTGGTGGTTTTTTTTTTGTTTTGTTTTTTTAGCCAAAGACTACTGTGCCAAGTGCATCCCTAAAAATGACATCCATCACTGCTCTCCTGCAAACTATGAGCCTTTTCACTCATGAGTCAAACCAAACGATTTTAAGGAATTACCTGAAAAATTCCCAAAAGAAAGAACTTAAAGAAAAACAAATCAAAGAATCCTCATCATTTAATCCCCCTCCCCCCCCCCCCCTCTCTCTCTCTCTTGGCACCTAACTTTTGCAATGTGGACAATTCCTATGTATCTGATGAACATCTGATTTGGAAGGGGACAGATCTGTAGTTGACTATTATTTTATAAAATTGTAGCTCAGTCCTCGTCAGATATTAAATCATTCACACCCTTGAAATCAATGCTTTTAGATTTTTTAGTGGCCAACGTGTTTTGAAAATTCGCATGAAACTGCCCAAAGTCGTGGGCAAAATCAGTGCTCGTGCACAAGAGTGACGGCCGCACTGTAGCGCCAAATCATTGCCAAAAATTTCTACAGAAAACAGACCCATGTGATCACGCCCTGTGCAGTGAATGGATCCGCCTGAACAGAAAACAGTTCCGCGAGCATCATAGCGCAAAACACACGCTTGTGTCTGTGGGTGGTGGTTCTACGCGCTCAATTTCTCCATCCGCTCGCGAAACTCATTTCTGCGGGCTAATAAAATTTCATTTTTGTCCAAGATGGGGCTGGATCTACTTTTCAAGAAGTCTGCTGTGATTGGACGCCTGTCTGTCAGTTAGCTTCAGCCTAAATAAGATCGCTTTCAGCAAAGATATTAACCCATATTAAACATACATAAAATGGCCCTACAGGTAGATTTACAAATATAAACAGTGTGGCGCAGTGGGTAGCACTGTGGCCTTCCAGTTAGAAGGTTGTTGATTCGAGGCTCACCGGTGACCTTAATTAACCGGTTAGGTTAATTAAATAATCTAAATCCCTCCCTCCCACCGCCACCCAATGTGAGCTGGAGATAGGCACCTGTAAACATTAAAGATGGTTACATTATCAATTTAAATCCCATTAATCAAAATCAAAGATCCAATTAATCAAATATCTAACCTATAATCAATACATTGTTTTAATCTTATTTTAGGAAGAGTTGTACACCTCTGGTACATGGATGAATTACTATTCGGTGAATTAACATGAATTAACTACAATAACATTAACTATTTGTTGTAATACGTGTAAATCTCCCTGGCTTGTGAATAGTCATGTCAAGGATCTATTTTATTAGTCGGCTAATATCTTTGTGGACTCAATTTTACTTTGAAATAACTGAAATGTACTGACAGATGGTCATCCAGTCACAACAGACTTCCTGAAAAATAGATCCCACCCAGTCTTTCACAAAAATGAAACTTTTTTAGCCCGTAAGTAAGTTCTGTGAGCAGATGGAGAAATTGAGCATGTAGAAACACCACCGACAGACACAAGCACGTGTTTTGTGACGTCATCGCCCATCTCTGCCATAGCGCGGTCGTAACGAAAACGGGGGGGAAAACTACATTTCCCACAATGCCTTTGGCTTCTGCATCCATACTCACGAGCGAAACTGTAGAGGTCAGCTGCCGTTTCTCACACATTCAACGCATTTGAGTGATCTTTCACGCTACAAACCCGATTTCTCACGCTAAAATACATTTCAAGATGTGGAATGGGCACAGCTAATAGTTTATTTGTGATCGATTTGCATCGTCTTCAGTCTGTGAGGTTTTTTTTTCCGCTAAACATTCACATTAGTAATGTAGTGACAATGTTACTAGCTATTACGGTATTACTAATGTGGGGGCAATGTTGCACTGGAACAGTGATGGTGGTAACGAATGGTGGACTTTAGATGGATGAGTGGGGGCAAAGAAAAACATTACAGCCTTTTTTTTGTTACTTTTACTGTTTAATGTCTGTTCATGTTACATGTTTGACTGTTAACTTTTACACAGTTGATATAAAATATTTTACAAAAGTTTTTGGTTCAAAATCTTTTTTTTCTAGATCTTCCTCTTTTAAAATTGGATGCATCTTATGTGCCGGTGCGTCTTATGAGCCGAAAAATACGGTATCTGCTTTTCTATTAAACATGCTTCATGGGGCTTAGAGACCTGATTGTTTGTGTGTCGCTGACCTCTTTGAGCGTTTCGATGGAGGCAAAGTACTTGGACCACCAGTCCAGCATGCTTTCATCGAGCTCTTCTTCTTCTGGCTCCTCGCCCTTCTTGCGCTTCTTCTTCCCTTTGCCGCCCTTCTCATCATCTGGCTGTTAGGTTAATGCAAACATTTTAAACGACGTAATGTGCCTTACACTGTAAAATATGCAGTTATATACTTGTTTGAGCTTTCTCGTCCTTTGAACACAAAAGTTATGTTAAAATCAACTTTATGCTTAATGCCACAGGTGGTCCCACTTGACCACTGGATTACATGGCGAGTTACTGAATGGCTAATAACTCTAAATAAACAGTTTGAACCCTGAACATTCAGGCTTTACATACATACCATTTCAATTTTGACAACAGCGTCGGAGGCCTGTAACAGATGGGGCAAAAGTCCTCATGAAACCCAATATTAAATTACATGAAAGATACACATGTGATTACATAATGAGCAAAATTACATGCTATTCACGAATAGCAGAACCTTGCTGATTGAGCCCATCATTGCTTCCACATAGAGTTGTACAGTATCTATCTATCAATATTCAAATATAATGTTTTCGTACCGAATCTAGTTTCACCATTGTCTCAATCTTCTTCACCATTGGTTCAGGTTCGTTGTGGATAACAACCTCATCTGCGGGTGAAAACACATTTAAAAATGTTCATAATAATAACAAGCAGTTTTTCATGGAATTAATGTTGTGACAAAAAGACAAATGTAATTTCCCCAAATCGATATTTTGCCCAACACGCTCTGCCCCATGATTGAAGTGTATCTTTTTTGTATAAATTAGAAGAAGACTCCGTCCAGGGTTTGAGTTATGGAGGCCATGGCAGGGAGGGTTTCAACTCTCCCCCCTCTACACCAGTGTTCACTCCCTGTGATTCTGCCCTTACCAAACCTCTTGAGCTAGTTGCAGGGAGCCTGGAGTTGCTGTGTTTCGGGCCGCTTCTTCAGGGCAGTGTGTGATGCAGCCAGCTGTACTACCTCATCCCAACAACTACTACCCCAGAGTCAGATCTTGCTTCTGTCTCTCACGGCTGTCAATCAACTTGGTAATGTTTCTCTTTATTGATTCCACTTATTTGCATTTTCCTGTTATTATTGCGACTGCTAAACATTCATTCTTGCTCATTTTTTAAGATTCTTAAAAAGTTTTCATGTTTCTGCTTTGAGCTTAAGATCCACTAGGAAAGCACCAAAAGTCTTTAAATCTAAAGATTCTAAACAAATCTAACAGTGTTGCAAGAACCTTAATCCTGGAGGGTTGAGATTCTCAAACACTTCTTGAAACTGCTTTACGTTACAAAAGGTCCTAAAAGGATCACAATTTCCAAATTTAGTTCAACCACGTGTAACTAATGACTATTGTTTCTGCACTTACCCATCGCAGACCAGTTGTTGATGCTTTTGTCAGATGGCCTGTAAATGAACTTCCTCAGTGAAGTGACTGCATGTGAGCCCACAAGTGTGTATCGCCCAAATGCTCTGCAGTCAACCACTCGAATGTTCAGAGGAGGGTGCAGCAGTTCATTTTCTGGAAGATCCTGTATAAAAACAAATCATTAGCAATTCTCAAATTTATCAAGCTCACAAATTAGCTTATCCCTTTTGTCTGCCTCCCTGGATGCTGCCACTTCTGCCTCGAGTGGAGTGGGGCGTAAGGTTAAGAGGGCATGGGACACTACGCGCTGTATACAAGAAGCTGGTGGCATCCACTAACCAGTGGGCCAACCTCAGCTCGGAGACAGCCTTTCCTTTCTGCTGACCTCCAAAACAGATAAAGAGCTGCTCCAACTGGCATGACTGCAATCTGTGTAGAACCTAGGGGCTCTTCCGGGACAGCACAAGTGAAGGGCAGGGTTTGCAGGCTCACCACCTGGTCCTGAAAAGGAACGGTGAGAACCTTGGACCTGAACCCACAACGTGAGAATAACCAGGCCTGAATTCGAGGCAGATTTCATCAGCAGAGAGTGCTTGGCGATCTCCTACTCTCTTCAAGGAGGCCAAGGCAATCTCACTGCCAGGTGGTGAAGGCCGAGCAACTTCCCTTCCACCCACTGGCGGATATGTTTAGGGCAGCATCCATGGTTACAGCCAAGTTCCCGAGGGGAGCTTCAGTGGTGAGGAACCTGGAAAATCCAAGGGATGGAATAGGAAAAGAAATCTAATTGTTTCCTTTTTTTTCTGTGGAGAAGTTGACAACATATGGTGTAAGGCTTTGGAATAATCTCCTACTTTTATAAGTTTTAAAGTAAAATGTACCACTCAGGCAAAGGCCCATGTGAGTCAAGTTTGCCTGTTCTCCCTGTAAAGGCATATGATTATTCCCACTCACAAAAAAACACTAATGTGAGCCGAATTGAGGATTCAAAATTTGTTTGGGTCCTTTAACGGACTGGTAAACTGTTCCTTGCCTTTCACCTGATGTGAAGACCCTGACCAAGACTACACAGGTAAAAGAATTGGACTGTAGAAAGTAACTCACCACTTCAAACCACTTTACAAGTGTGCTGAAATTTGGATTTTTCTTGTAGTTTTGTATAAGTGCCGATTGGACTCCTTTCCCCGCACACTCGATGTCCACTCGTGGTCTATCAACCTGAGCTAGGTTCACTCGCTTTAGGTCCCGAAGACCCCAGAACAGAACCTACACACACAATTTAATTACAACCGCATCTTTCCTCTTAGAAAACAACCAAAAACACTTTGCTATAATGCTTTGTAATGTTTAGGGACAATCAATTAATCAATCTACTAACATATCATCATGAAATCTACATGTGAAAATGGTTTGATCTGCTCCAAAAATAAACTAATTATTAAGCTGCAAACTAGTAATCTTATCATAAAATAAACATGCGTTTATTATAAAGATAAAATCAGATCGCTAGTCGGATAAAGTTTCTAAAGTTGAATGATTAAGAAAACAACAGAAGCTCACCTCGATCCTGTATCTGCTGAGCACAGGTCTGATGCCGATGGGCACAGGGAGAATGGGCCCTCGGTCCAGGTCTGAAGGTCCATCAATAGGAGGAAGATCTGCCTTTCCACCCGGACCAATCTCAAAGACAAAGATTACATATTAGCAGTTAGCACATCCAGTGAATGAAAATGTTCTGATTAATAATTTCTTTAGATAGCAACACGTGAAGATTATTTCATGACGGCAATCTTCTGATTGTAGATGTCAGACAGAACTTGTAAGGATAGAAGGCTGTAGATTCTGTGACTTCATTGTTTTGAAAGATAGAAGTGAAATGTATAAAGTTCTACTTTAGTTTTTCATCAGATACTTATCAAACATTCGACTGAATACATTTCAATTAATGGTTAAATTGCAGTTTACAAGACATGGAGTGATGGAGAATGGCTTGTGTCGTGAGGTTAGAAGTGGTCACTGCTCTATAACTAGTTTGATGAACTGTTGAACAAAGGATGAACCGCTGAAGTGATAAACAGCAGAGCTGACGAGAGGTCATTGGAGAAATCACACACCGATTTGTGTTCATCTCTTTGTTTCAATTATTTTATTTTTCAAACAAACTTCACAGTGGCCTGTTTTGAGTCTTTTCCAGATACTCATATAAAATCTTGCAGAAACACACCTGTAGCAGCTCGAAAGCAGCAAGCATTTCTCCAGCAGTGCAGTTTCCACGGTAAATCTGGTAGTACTCAAGTTGTGGGGGGAAGCGTGGGGGCCCATAGTGTTCATCTGACATCTTCGTTATCGGCTTCGCAAATGTCCGTCCCATGAAATCTGCTTTTCCCTTAAGACACACAGCCACACTTAAGTCAAACAGCAGGTAAGTGACTTATAACACGATAGTTCTGTGCTGTTCAGATCAGTTTACAGTTTGCTAGTTTTTCTAATTGGGTAGCCTGGCTCCAGAGTGATGCTTAGTTTTACAAAGGCCTGCTAATTCAGGCCATATCCAGAGATTCACAAAAGATTTTTGAAAAACATTTAAAAATTAATTAAAAACTCTCATCCATACGTCCATTAAAAAAACACATCCCCATGGACACTCAAACAACCCTGAAACGCTGTGATAACTGTACCAAACCGGACGATTCATAGTGTTTTAAAAGTGATTATTTACCACTGTGTGTGCAAAAACACAAACGACAACAATAAACTCCACTCCCTCAGACACAAACTACTCCAGTTGTTCTGTACACACGGACCCAGAGTGCAGAGCATTTCAAATACGATTCACCTTGGCCAGCATTTTCAGAAATAACCAGGTACGTGTGGACAGGGTCGGTTCGCTTTGTGTGCTTCAAAGCAGAGGTGTCACTAGTGAGGTGTTCTATGTCACAGAGGTAGAGGTGTTCTAGGGGACATTTTACTGTTTTTTTTAAGTCTTCAAATAAAACACAAGTAAAGGTACAATGGCTGTTTACAAGAGACATTTTAAATAACTTACATTACTTGAAGTTAGAAAAAAAATATGGTCCTAAGTCTATTCACCATAGAGTCCTGGTCGTAAATCTCAATGACGATTATGGGTGGATCATCTCTCAGTTCTCCAGCTTCTCCATACAGCTCCACATGGTCATAGACCAGCAGCTGATCCCATGTGGGACATAAGGTCTCATTCAGCACCTAAGTGAACAAGAACAAGCAAATCTCACTGGAGGGAACACGGAAGCCGGTTCTGAGCCACAACAAACAGGAGTTTATAAACATAAACTGAGAGTATAGTCATTTCCCTCCTTTAATACTTATATAAGCAATATAGGGGACAATGGAGCAGGAAGTGCAAATGAAATTTAAGAACTGGATCTTGTGCATTCTGAATAATCCCCAAGTAATAATCCTGAAATGGAGCGAGCTGGATAAATCTTTTGCGTTTCAGAAGAGATCTTCGATGGAACCAGGGTGTAGACAGGACCACAGTAAACCGAACTGTCTCCTTCATCAGGTAAACCATGCTGATGAGTTGGTTTCAACCTTTATCGAAAAGGACTTGCGATCACAGCGGGCACTGCAGATTAGATATGAATCAATTGGAACGGTGGCTGCACGGGTAAGTGATTTGTATATTACTTTTATTTTGTTAATGTATTAACAAGGCAAAGCAAGTTTATAAATAGCAAATTTCATACACATTGTTAATTCAATGAGACTCACAAACAGATAGAACAGTGACAGTAAAACAGCTCAGTAACTGATAGCTTGGTAAAAAAAATCATTTTAACCCAGATTTTAAGACGTGGCAATAATATTTGTGATGCATGCTGTGTTATGATGGTGACTTTTTTTAAAAATGCAAAATCACTACTTTATGAACCCTTTTATGATAGCAATAATAAAATCCCTTTGATTATAATGAGACCTCCAAAAATATTAGGCTCTGACCTCTGTGACCTGGCTGTGTGTTGAGAAGAAGACCCTGGCGAAGGGGTCTGAAAGACCTGTGCTGTCAGCTGCAAACAGACTGCGAGCCTGGTACATGTGAACCCGAAGCTGGAAGATCTGCTTCACTAGAAAGAGAGGGTGGGGGGGGGGTTAAAACATGGAGTAGAATGACTGAAGGTGAGTGGTCTTATGATGAGGTTCACCTGAGGGAGAGAGAGGTTTACACACCAAAAACTCAACAAAAAATTGCATTTTTAAAAGGCATTTGATGAAATTTGGTGGATCATAGCACTCTTTATTTTACATTTATTTACATTTTTTATGTTACAGCCTTATTCCAAAATGGATTAAATTCATTTATTTCCTCAAAATTCTACACAATACCCCATAATGACAATCTGAAAAAAGATTTTTTTAAATTGTTGCAAATTTATTAAAATTACAAAACCTGAAAAATCACATGTACATAAGTATTCACAGTCTTCGCCGTGAAGCTCTAAATGGAGTTCAGGAACAATTTGTTCCCTTTCAGTCGAGACGCAGACTGGCGTCGATGTCTGGACTATGGGAGGATCCGATCCTGAGGGGAAGTGAAGCCGAACTTTTAATGGGCAAATTCATTTGTGAGTGAAGTTGATCAGCAATCAACTGCTCTATAAGAGCAGAGCGTAGCTCTACACTCATTCTGCCTTCTTCCTCGGAGCGAATGGTGGTTGCTCTGTATATAGACGCTCATAACATGCTGAAATATCAAAGGTTGCTTACCTCTGTGCTTGATGTGCTGCTGCTAGCCCAGATAGCTACGCCATCTTATCGCGGCACCCCGCCATGGTCTAAAAATCTCCTGCCAAGAGCCTGAGTAGAACCCCTTCAGGGGAAAGGCGCAGTCATCCTCAGAGGGTTCTCGGAAGCAGACGAGAGCTTCTTCTCGTAAGAAGTGCCCCTGAAGTTGACAACTCAGGAAGATGTGAGATCTTTCAGGGTCTGTTCATCGACCCGACTACCCCTGGAGGGGGGAAGGCCACCTCACGCACCCCGCTGCTGTCCTTCGGGATGGCGGCACCCTCCGTGCTAAGAAAGATCTAACTCCCTTCCCGAGTATAACGGACTCACCCGCCTACCCGTTGGGGACACACCCTTCTCAAGTATTGACGAGGGCAGCCACAGGCACCAGCTCCGAAGGCCCAGTCAGTGGATAGGGCGGCCCCGCCCCTACACACCACAGACTTGTCCCCAGGGCTCCGCCTTGGTGATTCTGCCACTACGCCCGCAACCTTGCGGCCCCGCCAGGTGTTACATCAACACGTCCGTCGCAGGACCACTGACAGCTTGTCCAGGAGCCTGGCGGAAGCTTCCCGGGGTCGGCCAGTGGGTCCTCCGGACCATCCGGCTGGGTTTCCTGATCCATTCGTGAACCCCCCCAGGTTTTCGAGGCGTTTTAGAGGTAGGCATACATATCCTGGACTACCTGGAAAACTGGCTCGTGCTAGCCTAGTCCAGGGACCAGTTGATCACACAGAGGGACACACAGAGTTCTCATGCACCTTGGCCACCTAGTGTTTCAGGTCAACTGGGAAAAAAGTCGTCTCACTCCGGTCCAGGCGACTGTTTTTCTCGGTTTGGAGCTAAACTCCGAGAACATCAGGGTGCGACTTACGGCAGAATGCACCCGAGCCTACGTCAACCTGAAGGATGGTCAAACTGAAAGGATTTCAGAGGCTCCTGGGGCATATGGCAGCTGCAGCCCTGGTGATACCGCCTGGGCTCTTGCATATGCAGTTACGGACAGTTGCTTACATCAAGGAGGTGTTCGCTCCCACCATCTGCACTACCTCGCCTAACGACTGCTCCTGTGGAGTCAGAGCAGATTTTTCTTGCACCTTCAGGTTGAAGGGAAATCTGTCGGCAGCCACAATCTGACGTTGAGATTTCTCCATGGGGCCAGATGGCCACTTCCCTCCAGGACCCCTCATTACCCTCTTAGGACCTCTCCATCGCCCTTAGAGGACTGAGGATGTCCCCGTTCGAGCCTCTTGCCCTTGCAGACCTGTACGCCCTCTCGCTTAAGACGGCGCTTTTGCTGGCTCTGGCATCGCTCAAGAGGGTTGGAGATCTCCAACCACTGTCCGCCGACGAAACCTGCCTGGAATTCAACCCTGAGGACTCTCTGGTGCGAATTAGATCCAGGCCCAGATTCATCCCCATGGTCCCGCTGGTCCCCTCCCGGGACCAGATGGTGATGCTGCAGGCCCTGCCCCGGGAGGAGGCAGACCCAGCCCAGGGTACTCTCTGTCCAGTGTGCTCCCTCCCAGCAGCTTCTCATATGCTACCACGGCCAGCGCAAAGGGTAAGCTGTGTCGAAGCAGTGGATAGCGCATTGGATTGTGGAGGCTATCCAGCTGGCTTACCAGGCAAGTAATGTACCCTGCCCTCTAGCGAAGCTGAGGGCCCATTCCACCCGCGCCGTCGCCACCTCGTGGGCACTGGCCAAGGGAGTCTCACTCACCGACATATGTCGAGCTGCGGGCTGGTCGACACCCCAAACCTTTATAAGGCACTACGGCCTTGATTTAGGCGCTGTGCCTTCCGCGGTGCTGAGTGGTGGCAGTAACCCGTAGGCACAGTTGGGGGTAACATCCATGGACGCACATCCCCATGGGTTTGTCGAACATCCGTTCCCTCATCACCAACTCTGATGAGGACTCTGATCCGGGGCCTAAGCACCACTAGGACCCCTACATCAAGGATTTGCTGCGCCTGCAGGTTTGTAGTCTTGCGGGTAGGAACCTTTTTTCATGTCTCCCAACTGGTGGATCGGTGAACTCTATCCTCCCACCCACTCTGCATCTGGCTGACGCGGAGCAGTCAGCTCTGCTAGGTTCTGTAATAAGGTTTTGCGGCTGGGCTTGATCATTACAGAACTCGGGCCGGACTTGCCAACCCCCCCTATCTGGTTTGCCTAATCCATGTATTCCATACAAAGCCCCTCTTTAGGTGTGTTCGTATACCCCGTTTTCGTTCTGTCCCCTACTTGAGCAGGGAACGATGGCTTTTTCGATTCCGCCTCCTTTTCAGCCGGCGAAATGCTCTTCGCTTGCCGGAAAGCCCTCTTCAGATCTCGATTGAAGCCTCCGCGTGCCCCTGTTCTACATCAGGGGCACACTCCATTTGGTTGCCTTTCTTCAAAATATCAGCAGAACGCAACATACCCCATAATAGACTATGCAGTGTTTCCCCTACCCTTATATTAGGGGGGCGCCCCGCCTCCCAACGGCACCCCCGCCCCCCCTTGAAGGTCAAGTTAATTTTATTTTATTTTCTTTGAATAACGACAGAAGTAATTTATATATAACAGGTCTTTGCTTTTTTCTTTTATTAAACTAAATAGCATTATGTTATTTATACGATGGCATGTAATTTCTGTCTCAACGTTTGCGCGTTTACAATTGTCCTCCATTTCGCGCACGGCGGAGTTCCGCCCCGATGCGCGCGCACACACACACCCATCAGCGGACAGAGAGAGACCGCGCGTTGGAGAGTATGTCGCAGCAGGCAAAAATATCCGCGTTTTTTCAACGCTTCCAAGGTGGTGACGATGACAGCATGTGTTCTGCTGCGAGCAGCAGTCGGTGTAGCTTTCCTACTCCGAATCAAAGTACACAAAGAGCCCAAGTGCTGCATGTCCTGACCCTGACAAGCAGCAAATGTCTAGCCACCACAGAACGACAGGTTTTGACCCAGCTTGGCTGTCAGAGGCGAAATACTCCCCCTGGCTGTACAAGACTGATCTTGGTAAGTAAGTAAATACACACAAGCATGAATGAACGAATTGATAAATAAATTGCTTAATTAATAGCTAGCTAGTTAGTTATACAATGGCATTTCCTGCTTTAAACTATCACTATGTTAAGTTGATTTTCACTGTTGTTACTATCAGTTATCACTTTTAAAGCCTAACAGTTAATGTATTTACAGGTCAAAACAGACATTCGCAATAGGCTGCAAGGGGACCATCTTGCAGCCTGCATGCGGATCTCAATAAATGGGCCATAAGTTTCAGACTATCCATACCAAGATGCTCTGGAAATGTTCTTTCAGAAGCCCAGAAAGATACACTCCAGTGACAAAAGCTGCACACTTTGTGAATAATTAACATATTAAAATAAATCTGATGTTTAGTGTTTAGTTCAGTGTACAGTTGTTTAGTTATTGTACAGTAATTGTTCAGACATTAAAATATATTGGTATACTGCAATTAAAAGAAACATATAAACACTATGAAGAGTTTGTGTGAGTGTTTTGCCGCACCACCCATAACACCACAACCCCACCCCCCCTCCCAAGGCCATGATCCTAGGGGAAACACTGCTATGTCTGGGCTAAGGAGGGAACGCAGACGTCCCTTGGTCATGTACTTCAAGTCGCTGCTCTGAGGTGCAGTAGAGGTAAGTGGGTTCGCTCCACGGAAGAAAGCAGAATGAGTGTAGAGCTACGCTCTGCTCTTATAGAGCAGTTGATTGCTAATCAACATGATTGCTGATCAACTTCACTCGCAAATCAATTTGCCCGTTAAAAGTTCGGCTCCACCTCCCCTCAGGATCGGCTCCTCCCATAGTCGAGACATCGACACCAGTCTGTGTTCCCTCCTTCAGGGAACGTGGGTTACGAAAGTAACCTAGACGTTTCCGCTGATCATTCTTGAGATGTTTCAGCAGCTTCATTGGAGTTCATCTGTGGTAAATTCAGTTGATTGGACATGATTTGAAAACCAAGCACCGTTGCTTCCCATCGAACCTGATAGAGCTTGAGAGGTACTGCATAGAGGAATGGGCAAAAATTCCCAAAGACAAGTGTGCCAAGCTTGTGGCATTATATTCAAAATGTCTTGAGGCTGTAATTGCTGCCAAAGGTGCATCAACAAAGTATTGAGCAAAGACTGTGAATACTTATGTACATGTGATTTTAAGGTTTTGTATTTTAATAAATTTGCAACAATTTAAATCTTTTTTTCACATTGTCATTATGGGGTTTTGTGTAGACTTTTAAGGAAATAAATGAATTTAATCCATTTTGGAATAAGGTTGTGGAAGCGCTATGAATACTTTCAGGATGCACAGTAGGGTTTATAACATAGATTATTATAAATTTATTCCAACAAATGTACCGTATAAACTGGCAAGAGAGACACACAAAGAGGAGTGCGACAGTCAGAGTCCAAAATCTAGACGAGTGAAAAGTGCAGATGCAACAGTCTGCATGCCCTGGACTTGCCCAATATGACAGACTCAATGTTGGTAGCAAATGTCAATGTATTTTAACTCTATCTTAAATATAAAATATTTTCATTGTGGTTCCTTGGGAAAATGGTGGATTATTCTCCCCAATCAGCTGTAAGCATCAACGTGCTGCCTTATTGCATTCATTTGTATTGTGGCAATCTTTAACCAATCAGATTCTGAAGGCCAGCAATCAGGCCTAGGAGAACGTCAGCATTTCAATATTCTCTTATTGGTTGATGATCGCTACCAAGTTTATGTGGTTATGCGCTACCATTATTACAGAGTCATTGAAATAACACGTTGTGTTATTATTGGAAATTTTGCACAGTTCAATCATATTCACCATTAAAGTGCATTATCGATAGTTTCTCTACCTGACCTGAACGCAGTTATACTCTTTCTCTCATGTAAAGACGACTTAAAGACGTACTTGAGTATGTGAGGCTGATGGGGGGTGAGGCATGAGCTGCGGGTACTTTTGTAGCCTTAATCTCATCAAAGCCATTGGGGAGGCCGCATAGATAGTCTTTCTTCTGACGATTCAACCCCAGCCACAGGTAAAGCTCTGTTTTAGCCTGCACAGTCCATCCTGCAGGGCCAAAGCTCTTTTTCCCGGGAAGCTGAATAGCACAAAACAGACAAAGATGTAGCTATTGGACATAAAATTAAACATGTTTAATAATATTAAATCAAGTTCCATTTGATGCAGTGTGTCATGAAGGCTGAAGCTGCATGTAGAATAAAACTACCGTAGAATAAACATTGCTTTCTGACATGGATAATACCCATGAGGCATTAACTTTGTATAGCATTTATTCATTTACACATTGTTATCTGAGAAGGAAACGCATTTCCCAAAACCAGAGAATGCCTTAATAGTTTCTATTCCAATTCACTTTTGAAATTGAGTTATATATTGGTTGCAAAATGGTAACTCAGACTGGAGAGATCAAAGCTTGAGCTTTTTGATAGCTAACTATGAAGCAGTTTCAACTCATAATGAAAGCATATGCTTGCAGTTTCTGTTCGGATTCTGTGGGTTAAGATTAGGATTTTCCCCGGTTTCTGTCTCTGCTCTACCTTTCCTTTCTGTGTGCGCTTCTGCTCATTCGATTACTCGTCTCTGTTCCTGCTAATCGAGATCTCTGTTCCGGTCTACTTTCCTGTCGGTTTGGATCGAGTCGAGCTCGGGTCTGCCTTACCTGGTTCCTCTCTGAAGCCTTGTCGTTCCAGCTCTAAAGTCGGATGTTGGGAGCGCCTAGGCGAATTTAAGCGGATGACGGCTGCATCCCTGCTGCTTTATAGCTTTTTTTCCTTTGCTTGTTAATTCCTGCTTTAAGGCCCATATTATTGAGTTCTTATACCCATGAATGCATTATCAAACACACTGGCTTCCCGCCCAATATTCATCCCCTCCAGAACTCCAGCTCTCTCACTCCAAAGCTCCAGTTTCAATTCAATAGTTCTCCAGAGCCACAGCCTATATCCATTAGTGCTCTATTGCAGCTCCAGGGGCCCAACATCCTCATCAGGTCTCAGAGTCTGCTCTGTGTCCTAAAATCTACAATCCAGAGCCAGTGTTTTTGCAGAGCTTGAATACATCCAGCAACTAAACCTAGACACAGATCCAGTGCCCCCTGTTTGAAGCTCATAGAAAATGTCTTTTCAAAAATGTAGCCCAGAGCCAGAGTCTCCTTAAAGCTTCATCTTTCAGAAAGCATGCGATTCCATAAAACCAGTCCAGAACCAGTGCAGAACCAATAACTCCACTAAACTCCTGTCCTGAACCAGTGCCTCCTGGAAACTTCATCCCTAACCGCAATGTCTTATTTCCAGAGGATCCTCCAGCATAAAGTCTGTATTTTCACTAGATACCAGACCAGAGCCATTGCTCCCACAGACCAGAGCCATTGCTCCCACAAGCTCCTACTTTGTAGATCCTCAGCCAAATCTGCTACCAAACTCTACTCCTGAGCCTGATCCAGTACTAGAGCTTTGGATATGTACAGACTCTCCTCCGAGTTGCTGATCTTTCCTCTCCAGCACTGATTTACTGATTTAGATTTCATCCCCAGAAGTTTTGACTCAAATCACATGATTTGTGGTGATTTTGTAACAACGCAGACACATATTAGGGAAGTAAATGTTGGGTGCCCGACTGGCCAGGATGGTAAAGACCCGTTGAACTCTGTTTTGTGGATGCTTTTGCCAAAAATGCAGGCAGCATTTTGAATGAAAGGGGAATGAAACTTTAAATCAAATGTTTTGAACTTTTGACCCTTTACTTTAATTTTAGTGAATGTTTTCCAATGCTGTATCCTATCCCACTCTAGAAATGAAGTGGATGTGTCGACACAGACCTTAAAGAAGAGTGTCTGCACCTTCCCGCAGTCCTTTCCACACTCCTCCTCAACAGAAGAAAAGAGGATATCTTTGGAGGGTACGCGAGCATATGCAATGCGCTTGCCATTGGTTATCATCCAGATATAAATGTCAGGAACGCTGTGCTGCGGCTAAGGTGAGACACAAGGTGATGAATTGTTAGATGTTTACGAACAATATCTCTTTACATTTATTTCTGAAGCAGTGAAAGGTCAATGAATCCTGCAGAATGCTTGTTCTACTAAGCTGAGGAATTATTTTATTATTAGAAAATAAATCATACTGTATCTTCAATAACAGTACTGTAGTCATATACTTGTATTTAAAGTGGAATATATTTGTAAAAAATGTACCTCATCAGACAGAAATCTGAGCTTTTGGAGAAAGTTCTGTGCTAGTTTTATTCTTTCCTTCACATTGCGTTTCTTCACTTGTGAACGGATGCTTTTTGCCTGCTGACCCATGTTCTCCTGAGATGAAAGAACAAAGATTGATGAAGATCAGCATTTTCACTCTGTACTATTTTGAAAGGATGTGTTTTTACCAGTTCCTGCAGACATAACTTGACCCTTTCTTTGTCCAGCTTCGTTTTTCCAGCCTGGTTTTGATCATTGTTTGCTAAAGTCACAAAAGTGCTGAAAGCAAATGAGAATGTGCTGTTATTTGTGTTTTTTTTTTATAATTAAAGTACTTTTTTTGTTTGTTTTTTTATCTGCTATGAACCGATGTGAGCTGGAAATAGGCACCAGCAGACTACCGTGACCCCGAAAGGGAATAAGCAAATACGAGAAAAACAAATGAATGAATATATTTTTTCATTCCTTACAATTGCATGTATAATACGTTTTTTTTGTTTAATTATCATCTCTAAATTGAGGACATGTCAGCAGGGGAAAGCGAGAATTGTACTTCAGTTTAATTCAAAAGCAAAAATTGTCAAATCCAAAAAACAAGTTCATTCTTCCAATCGAATCTTTAGCTCAAAACTGTGACATCACCCAATACTACACCAATCCTACCACCGACGCATCACCCATTCATGTTTTAAAACAAACCTCCTCCTACTCTCAGCATGCCGTTTCCACGTGTTCACCTACATACATAAAGTAAAATTGTCGAAGTGGCAAAACATTAATGTAACTGAATATTTGCCACTGAGAGGAATCCTGCTCCGATCGCTTTTGATTTGGAGTGTCCTCAAACCCTTAGACCTCTTCCTCCTCAGTCACAGGTTCTGTTCCACTCGCGTATTGTTCATGTTCTAGTGTTGTAAAACCCAGCACTTTATCCTCAGTTTCTGCATTTGAGAAAAACTTATTTTGTAAAATTGTGTAAAAAAAAATGTATTGAGAACAAACAGTTTTATGTTTGAGCTTTGTGGAAACAAAATAAAATTCAAAAATCCTCCCAAAAAACAAAGACAAGGTGAAATGTGTATTACAAAACAGACAAACCTCTCCTAAACCTTATACACTGTTCCAAACACTTTTTTCAAAACACTTTTTGAAAAACACAAGCAATATCACAGGTCTTGTACTTCCAATGGGTTCTCCCTTCTTTCATCACAAGATGGCGCTGTTTTGAGGTCTGTAAAATCAATCATGACTTTTTGCACATTTTAGCTTTAATTGTCTTGCAAATTATGTATCATATTTTTGTTTGTTTAGAACCAAAAATATCAGAACTAATCACCTTTTTGAAACCTACAGAATTTTGAAATAAAAAATAAACAAGAGCATAAAAACATTGAAGTGCTTGATTCAAAACAGCCGGTCGGCACATCGGCACTTGCACAGGTGCGTGCAAAGACTTCTAAGGTTTAAAACTTCTCTAAATTTCTGATAGAGATTTCAAGATAATGACAAAATATTGAAGTGTAAGTGATCAGCAGACCTGCATCCAGTGCTGAGCTCTTCTAAAACCCCCCTGAGTCTGCGTTCTGGAAAGGCTTTCTCTGTTTTTATGATCTCTTGAACATCATTCAAGCCTTCTTCCTGTGAAAACAGAAGAGCAATGCAAACTTTATATCCAATTATTAATATTTCAGTCTTGCTAAACTAATGATTAATTTAATTCTAAATCATTCCTTCATGTATTCATCTTCCAACCCCCTTATTATTCCCTTTTGGGGTCTATACTTCCTGGTCCTATAGAAAACAGGTGGGTTGTGACCAATCTTGGATCTGATGCGTCTGAACTGCTACCTGAACAAGCTCCGGTTGTTTGCTAGCCAGAATAGACCTGAAGAACATGTCCTGTGTACTACCCTTAAATCTTTCCCTCTCCCCTTGCACCTTCTGGAAGCTCCCGCTCCGCCGGCTGGGATCTGGATCCTGGACTATCTTGATGACTCTTTTATTACCCCTACTGACAGCAGAGCTTAGAGTCCTGTCCCTGAAGACCATGCTTCTGCAGGCCTTGGCCTCCCTCAAGAGGGTCAGAGATCTCCATGTGCTGTCTGTCGACGAGCCTTGCCTGGAATTCTGTGCTGGGGATTCCCTCGATGCCCAAGGACCAAGATTGGTGCCCAAGGTCCCATCTCTCCGCTTCCGGGACCAAGCCTACGGCACTACGTGGGCCGAACCCGCGAGTTTCCTAACTCTCAGTAGCTTTTTACAAGATTTGAGGGACAACACCGGGGGTGCGCTGTCTCCTGGATAACACCCTGGATTGTGGAGGCAATCCAGCTTCATGTTGGCTCTGTCTCTTCTGCAGTGCTCAGTGTTGGCAGCCACTAAGGAAGAGACATTGTGAGTATCTCTCCCCTCCGACATCTGGCTTAGCAGAGCAGTGAGCAGGCTCTGTCCGGGTTTTACCTTCCTTTTGGTCGCTCCCTCATTCAAAGAGTATAGCTACGCTTTTCTAGCTACAATAGTGTATTGTTTGTACTTAAAACAGCCGAAAGTACAAGAAGAAGAAGAAGTTTGTACTTAAAAACAAATCATATTTTTGCAGAGGACCATAGCAAAAAACAGCATGAACTGCAGGTGTGGCATTTCAATAACGTTGTGGCCCACAAACAATCGGCACTCATAATTACCAGTTTGTCTGCAATCTTGTCTATGATGTTGGCATTGTAAAGGCGTCGTCTCTGGTCCTGCCACCAGCTCTTGATATAGATGCATGGCTTCCTCTCAAAGTATGGCAGATGGAAATAGTTCCTGCAGAGTAAAGGAACTGGTCAATCCGTTGAACTTTAAACCCAATTGCACACTTTAGGTCACAAGCCGAACCACATTTATTGTACACATTAAAACAAAATGTTTATGAACACGAATATGAATTGCATCACATCAGGAAAATAATTCAAGAATGAATGAAAAATAATTTGAAAAAAATCCATGATGTGTTCTTAGTCTCTCCTAGGTGTCTTTTCTCTTCCCATGGAGGCATACAGGAGGCATGAAAAAAAAAACAGAGCCACATCAGCTGGCTTCTCTCGATGTGGAGTAGCAGCACCTCTACTCTGAGCTCCTCCTGGGTGACTGAGCTCCTCAACCCATCTCTAAGGGAGTGCATTTCAGTCTGATGAAGCCAGCATGGCCACATTATAAGCTACAAAGCAAAACTTGTATGCCATAAACAATGAATAAAATTAAAAATGAATTAAAAACTGAGAAATCAGTTTGTTCTGCAGAGACACAGCCAAGCCCCAATCACTCTCCACTCCAATCACAGCCATCCTCAACCCCTTATAAGACTCGTTCCTGACACGTTTGTGTCCTTAAAGGTTTGTTTATGTTGTGGAATTTCCAAAACAAAGATGTTTGTTTTTATTCCTAATTGCAGTTTGCCGTAATCAGGTTATTGCAGTATAATATGGGTTCTGTAGTTTTTGTGTTATCTGCAGTTCATTTCGCCAAGCCAGTAACAACAACGATGACAGATGTATTTAAAATGTTCTTGCAACAGATTTGCATGAATACAAGGCTCCACAGAGTACCACAACACCAAGAGCATTGTACAAACACCCCGCAGTCTGATATTAGGATCTGAAAGCTCGTTGCTCCCTCAATAAAAGGATTCAGACCTGTCGGTGATGACTGGTTTCATTGGGGGAGTGGTGGACACTGAGCTCAGGTCTCCACTATCGTCCACATCCTCGTCACTGGAGCCATGAATGAGTTGTGACTCCTCATCATTGCTATCTCCAGTCTTCTTTCCTGATTTTGGCTTGGTTGGTGTATCCAGCTCACTGCCATAGTTCCCTGGTCA
This sequence comes from Danionella cerebrum, assembly GCA_007224835.1. Lineage (NCBI taxonomy): Eukaryota > Metazoa > Chordata > Actinopteri > Cypriniformes > Danionidae > Danionella > Danionella cerebrum. The sequence continues at coordinate 102,550 of SRMA01026627.1, read as the reverse complement.
AGAGAGTAGATTGAGACAAAAATGGCTCTATTAGCGAAGATAGGTTATGTATAATTCATTCTAATAAGAACCTGCACGTTATTCAAACTGCTTTAGAGAAATATATATATATATATATATATATATATATATATATATATATATATATATATATATATATATATATTCTTATAATTCTTCATATATGACATACACTCACCGGCCACTTTAATAGGAACACTGTCCGACTGCTCGTTAACACAACTTTCTAATCAGCCAATCACACAGCAGCAACTTAATGCATTTAGGCATGTAGGCATGGTGAACTGAGCAGCAGAATGGGGAAGAAAGTCCGGCCCCATGGCACAAAAAGCCTCAGAAACTGCTGATCTACTGGGATTTTACACGTAACCATCTCTAGAATTTACAGAGAATGGTCTGAAAAAGATAAAAGATGCAGAGCGGGGCTGTTCTGAAGCCTTGTTATGTAGGTCAGAGGAGAATGGTCAGAGTGGTTCAAGCTGATAGAAAGGCAGCAGTAACTCAAATACCCACTCAGTGCAATCAGCGTTTGCAGACGAGCATCTCTGAACACACAACACGTCAAACCTTGAGGCAGCAGAAGACCACAGTGGGTGCCCCTCCTGCAGCTAAGAACAGGAAACTGAGGCTACGTTTTTTTTTTTTGTTTCTTGACACACCTTAGGCCAACCAATAGAGCATTCAGCCAATAGAGCATCTCCAACCCTTTATGACCAGAGTGTCCCCATCTTCTGATGCTCCCCATCATCTCAGACTAGTTTTTTGGACATGACGATGAGTTCACTCACTGTAGTCAAATGTTCTCCATAGTCACCAGATCTCAATCCAATAGAAGTGCTGCCGAAAACTCTGCTGCAACTGTGTGATACTCTCATGTCAAAATGCAGCAAACTCTCTGAAGAACGTTTCCAGGACCTTGTTGATTCTATGCCACAAAAGATGAAGGCAATTCCGAAGTTAACGGTGGTCCAACCAGGTGATAGCATGGTGTACCTAATAAAGTGGCCGGTGAGTGTATCCATCCTTCATCTATGAAGCTGCTTTGAAGCATCTCCATAAAAGCGCTACAGAAAAACATTTGACTTGACAAGTCTTCATTCATAGTAATACCATTTATAAAGTGAAACGTGTTCAATTGTTTAGTCATTCCACACAGACTGATATATTTCAAGTATTTTCATTATTTTGCTCATTATAACTGAAGAAAACCACAAAGTATCTCAGAACATTAGACTATTGTGGAAATGTTCCATATTGAAGACAAAGTGCTACGCTCTAATCAGATCATTATATTTTAAAAATCCTTTAAATGCCTCTCTCTGTCCAATTTTGTAGGCTACGCTATCATCAGGAAGCTGTGTAGCCTATAGAACGTGTGAGTGTAAAAGTCAATATCTGGACCAGTCTAGTGACGTAAGCACAGTTCGGTGTGTACCAGACAAGCTGTCAAAAAACTAATAGGATCTGTGACTTAGGCCTCCCTCCCCCCTTGAGAAGAAGCGACGGATGGAGGGGAAGCTATTATACTGGTCAGAAGTAGACGGAATGGATAGTTTATGTGGCCGTTCTTGTATTAGCTTGATTGACTAGTGTAAAAACCTCCCACGTCACAATGATCCAGATACCAGTCACTTTACCGCGTACATGAATTAATCTAGTTAAAATAGTTCATCTTGAAAATTGAGATTTTCCATGACTAGATCAGTTCTTACTCCATCTGCCTTTGTGGAAATGAAATGAACTGATTTATCAAATGCTTCAATATAGCAGTAGAACTTCGCGGCAACATCTATAATTGAATCAGAGGCTAGTTTTCATAGATATTTCATAAATACTTCTATACCGACATCTAACAATAAGAATACCTACAGGAAGAGCCCCTTTCAGATTCCCCATAATGCCTTGCGTGCAGACAGGTTCCGGTTTGGCAGAAAAGAAATCCCCACCAATTCTGGGCTGTAAAATTAAATACCGTGGGAATTTTTGTTCAGCTCCAGGCTTTACAAACGAATCGGGGAAAGATGCGACTGAGGAGAAGAAACGGTTTAATTACACGTTTCCTTTCAAAGACTCTAAACGTCTTAAACTGTGGATAAAAGCAATACCCCGCACAGCCTCCCAGCAAAGCAGAATTTGCTCTGATCACTCCCTTGTGTTTTAATCTAAGTTTAAATAAGAGGAAAATAACATCAGAGAAGCATACACAGATGTCTTGAACTAATTAAGTTATAGAATAAACAAAGAGAACGAACAAATGAGCTAATAATTTAGGGGAAGCTAAAGCACTGCCAGGATCACAATGGAAATGACGCAAAGATGTGGGACGAAAATTGTTTATTCTCACTAAACCGATTGCCTTCCACTTAATTTGGGACAATAACCAAGTATTTTACGGCAGCGGTCTCGCATTTACTGCCACTTCCATGGTTTTACCCCAACTGGTGAAATTTTCACTTCCACTACATAACGGAACCTTTCACACTTGACGTGTTTTTTGAGATTGGAATTGTTGTTTTAATTGTTGTTTTAGGGACTACATTTTCCAGGTCAGTGTGGGTCTGATGTGTTTAGGCAGCAACATGACGGACCAACCGCGGCGAGCATTCATCAAACATTGTACCTATTGTAACCTCAAAGTTGATGGGCTTGTCTCCAATCTTCCGGTCGATCATTGTGGCCTCGAGGAAACTTCCGAAGAGAAAGAACTCTTCAATTTTTCCAGTGGCATTCTGGAAGTAGGCACAAAACGCAGTCAATAAATATGATTACAATCTTAAAATAATAAATAATCAGGTTCTTTTTTTGTTAAAACATCTGAACATAACTTTGAATTGCTTCTTAGCTCAAAGATGACTCTGATGTTATTTCACGCAAACAACTCAAATCCTTTAAAGTAATTTTTGAAATGAATTGTTGGTTAAGTGGCTTGACCGTTAGTTTTGTTAGATTTAGCTCTTGAATTGAGAAACCAAAGTTTCTTGATCTATTTACAAAACGTAAGAACTAATACATCACTAAAGTCAGGAGGAAAGTTTCAGGCATCAAAATGTTCAAAAACATTTCTTAGTGACATCGTAAGGTGTTTAGCCTCTCAATCGTTCTCAATGTTAGAGTCTAGAAGACAACTGTGAGGCTGGTGTTTGATGTAACGTGATCTGAGCTTTCTGTATTCATGGAACTGTAAACAAGAGACCTGTGATGAATAAAGTGAATAATGGTAAATTACAAATCACCCACTCAGTGTATTTCCATCTCGCATCTCTCTATCAGATCTTTACCTCCTGGCCCTATTCGTTTCCAAACAAATCAACCAGTCTGAGTTTTTTTTTTTTTTTATTCACATCTGAAGCGTATCAGGAGATGATCATACTATAGCACATAGAACTGACCACACTGCTGGACGTAAACACATTTCAAATCAGAGTTCTAAAATGAACAGCAGTGCTGCAAAACCTTGCTATCCAACCAATAGATGCCCCCTGAACAGACCCTTCCTCAATGAACACGTCTGTTGTAAATGTTTGTTTTTGCTTAGGCAACATTAAATCACAAAATACTATCAGTGAAGGTAATATCAGTGCTTCATACGGTACTACAGCATTTGGGGAAACACTAAACAATTCTCGTATAGAGATGAGGAGTCCCTTGTTAAGCACGTCAGACAAAGATTCATTAACTTACAGAGCACAGCCGGGTCTACGGGATAAACGTTCATGAGATGAAATGGAATAAAGACAGAAACTTTGCATAGATCCGGACTGATCCCAGAACATGAAAAGGTATAGGGAATAAATCATCATCAGACTCTTGATTCCTTACATTTGTGTTTAAAGAGAATAAGTCTGGATGCTTGTGTGAGAAACAGGAGGCCTTTATGAGAAAATAACCCTGAATGCGTGTGTGAGAAAACCTGTTTACTAGTATCCTAGTAACATCTGTGGATGTCGTGAATCAAACATTACTGTTGTTTATTCAACAACAAACCATTTGCTCAGCAGATATAGGTATCAGATATATTTAGACTAAAGTATTGCCTTTTGTTGTGATAATTGGGTAATGTGTGTAAGGGCTTTATATAAGATCTAAAGTCATTTAATGGCCATCATTGATTTCTGTCATGGATACATTGACAACTCACATCAGAAATGTTTGGGATGCCTTCCACCTGCACCTCAGTAGAGCTTGTCACCTCCGGGGATGAGGTATCCAGGATCTCTACGGCAAGACTGATGAGCAGACGAGCTCGAAATGACACACCCTCCCCCAGACCCTCATTCAGATCCTGGTACTCATCCATCAAGGTGTAGCTTCGGGTCGAACCATACATGTTCACCCAGGCTGGACCCAGAGTTGGCAGGAAACCTGAGAGGACCATTACATATTACCTTTTAATCAGCATCACTAAATCTCATTTCTCCAAAAACCAAATTAAATATTTGCATGTCTGCAGGATCTGTGTTTACATCAGTAAATTATTAAAATTAGACCAAAGATCGTTATTAACAATATGACAAGAAATATATTTTGCTAAAAGACACAACAATGAATTTGAGAATTAGGCCTACAGGAGTACATGAAAATGAGCCTCGCCACTGCTCGTCATTTTACATTAAAGCAGTTCTAAACTGGGAAATCGTGCCCAGTCAATAAAACGAGAGAGTTTTCCAGGAGAGAGAGCTACCTCTCATCTGAGTGCCAGATCCACGTACATGGTAGAGAGCCACTATACGTGCTAAACACAGTTCTACTTTCACTCTTGCTAATGCTATCAGTTACGTAAAGGTAAAGATACAGCTAGCTTCACAGGATGAGCTCTACTAATGTGATTTTGTGGCTCATGTGGGACAGTATTCTTGTCCCTGAGCTCTTCTTTTTTTAAAATTGAGCATTTTTAAGGATATTTGTTATAAGAGTAATAATTTGCTTTTAGTACCATCTATTGCCTTCACCTTGGAAGGATTTGTGAGAAAATTAGCCTGCATGAATTTGTGAGACAGTCTGTTAGAATGCATTTTTAATCAGCATCATTAAAATGATTAAGCTCATTAAATGGAAATTGGCATTAACAAGTAAGCATTAAGTATGACCCTATTATTAGAATGACTATTCCACAGTTATTGGTTTGTTAATGCTTATTTCCCTGAAGTTCAAATTATCAACTGGTGTTCATCTCTTGAAGACCTGAAGCCTTCCTTCAGTAGGGTTGTGGGCTTCCACACACCGATACGAATTGAGATTCGGAATAAAATTTCAGATGGCTTCTCAGCAAGATGCTCAAGAAAATATTGATGCAATGACGCTCCTTGCCTGAAGATGGGGCTTGTGGTACAACAGGATGTGCCACACGGGGAAACAGTAATGAAGAAGAAGACAAAGACAAAATCCTGGATGTCAAGCGGTTTATTCTGTTGGGGGGGTGATCACAGGAAGGAGTTTGTCAAAAATGTGGAGAAGAAAAATGATTTGTGGTGAGCCATTTTTTTCCTGTTTCCCGGACAAAATCGGTATGAAAATGTGGGCTGAGCGCCACCAAGCGGCTCTTGAACTCACATGAAAAGAGCCAGCTTTCATTGGTCTTCTCCTTGCAAAAAATGAATCCGATATGTCACTTTGAAACTGTTTTTCATTGGCACCACTCGCTTCGGTTCAATGTGTGATGTCCCGTTGGCGCCCATGGTTTAATAACGAGGTGCATCGTAGCACTTAACTTCGCAATGAAAATAAGTCGATGTGTAAAGGCCTGAAAAAGACTGTGTCTCACCTCAGGTTTGTTTTCCTGCCTCACAAGGCATTTGTTATGAATTTCCAGTTCTCCTACTCTGTGATAAATGATAAAAATGTTTAGCCTAAATTACAAACTAGTTTGTAAATGTTTAAAACGTGTATCGTTATCTTGTTGTTATTCTGATCTGATTTATCGTTCTGTCATAATCATATGTTGTTGTCCGTTTACAGGGCGATGTTTCAGGCTGAAATAAATGCTCTTTTCATTTGAAATACAATGCATAGTGTCTATTTAATGGTCGCGGTTGTGGGGTTGGTTGTACAAATAGATACGGGCTGGGGCGGGTTTTGATAAAAGCAGATTGAAAAAAACCTGTGTAGTTAAGACTTCTAAGAATAAACTGCTGGACACAGATTTGTCATGGCCAGGAAGTGATCGTCTGTTACAGATCAGTGTCTACGAGTGGTGACTATTTGAATCTAGCATCAGTGGAGAATGACACTCAAGAAAGAGACATGCTTTGTCATAGCTTTCTTTGCATACACTGGACATCTTTATTCTTTGCCAGGTACATTAAAGATTGCATGACCATAAAAATGATTTGCTTCCTTCATTTATTAAAGCATTTCCAGGAAAAGGATGTTTTATTATATGTCCCCTTTAGACGCTCTGTTCTCTCTCCCTTATCTCTTATCATCCCAGCTAGGCTTTGTCCTTGTCTGTCTGTAGAGACTCTCACTATCCTGCTCTCCAAATAAAAGGAACTATGGATCTGATCAACTGGTCTCTGAATGCAATCGACACCATTTTCTCGACGAGGAGCGTGGGTTCGGGGGAACCCACCTGTCCTGCTGGAACTTATGCTGCTGGCTACACGATGGACTCCTGGGCGAAGTGGAGGATCGTGTGCCTGGCTGTTCTGTCCCTGGAGGATGTCGAAGACATCTACATAATTGCAACTGTGATAACTGGGATTCTGCTGATTGGAATATGTGGAGCTATCGGCGATTATCAAAAGCGGTCAGTGCTCAAAGCCCCACTGAGCTGACCGACTGGAATGGAATGTTGACTGGACTTAAAACTGTCGGAACTCATGTAACGGTCTGTGACTGCAAACTGGATTTCATCATGGAAAGGCTGGCTGAAATGAAACGTAAGTTGGATAATCTGGAGACCGGGATGGACATTAAAAATCTGTAAAATTTACAGCTTTTGACCTAAATTAACTTCTCTACTATCTGGCTTCCCTTATCTCCTCTGGCCTCGGAGGCCAAGAAGAGGAGTCTAAACTAGGGATGTCCCGAGCCGATCATAAAGATCGGTATCGGGGCCGATCGAGGCATTTTTTAACTGATCGGAATCGGCTCTATGTATGGGACCGATCAAATGTTTACGTCAACTACGTCACGCACGTGTCGCAAACTCGCATGTTAAACTCGCATGTTGTTTACTACTTGCAATACGGTGCTAAGATGTCTGCAGTGTGGAAGTATTTTAAGTTGGAAAGTGATTCTAGTCTGGTAGCTACATGCAACGTTTGCAATGCGAGCTGTTGTGTGCTGCCCCTTTAAGGACGTTGATGACGTGCTGAGAGCGTGCGTGAATCAGGAAGAAATATGAGAGACTCGCATGTTTGTGCTCGTGTTAAAAAAAAAAAGGTTCAAGCTCTACAAAAACCTTCATTTAATGCTTATTTATTCCCAGCGTGGTAAGCTAATGTTTAAAAAAGTATATTTTGTTTATTTAAAAGGGATTTCATAGATCGCTATTTGTTGTTTATATTAGCGCCTTAATAGCGTGTTTAAGTTTTGTGTGTTGTGATGATTTACATGTCTTTATCTAATAGGTTTGTGACATGTTGAAGTGTTCTTCGTAACTTAAAATGTGTAACATTTTCGTTGTTGAAGAAATAGAAATGTTTATTTACTGATTGTTATTTAATACCCCATGTAAAATATATTATTTTCTCTTTTTTTCTAGTTTGACGCGGTGGTACTAGCAAAGCAGCCTTTAATACTACCAACTTGATAAGGCATCTTAAAACGAAACACACGACAGAATATTGCGACTTCACTGAGCTGTAAAGTTGAGATTTCATATTTGTGAGAAATAAAAAACTGTAAAGGAACAGGTTGCTTTCAGTTTTTTTTTATTGATGCACTGCTGAGCTATTTGGTTGTCAAGAGTACACACTGGATTGATTTAATAACCTGCATGCACTTAAAGTGTGCAATTAGCACAAGGAAAAGACAAGTATCGGATCGGGACTCGGTATGGATCGATACTTAAAATTAAATGACTCGGATCGGATCGGGGGCTCAAAAAACCTGATCGGGACATCCCTAGTCTAAACCCATTCCCCCTGAAAGGGCCTGATAAGGAGAATCTCTCAGAACCCTCCCCTGCATCCACTTATCTCCGCCGGCTTTTTCTCCACTGCTGTAATCTGAAGCGCCATTAGTACAGCGCCATCTGGCTGAAGGAAAATGTCAGCTGCGGACTGCAACGGCTACACCACTTCCCCAGACCCCTACCTCATTGTGCGATGTTCTACTCCTGTATTTGTGACAAACTACAGAATTCAAGAATTAAACATGGTAGTGTAAGAAGTTCCATGCAACAATGCTACTGGAACTACTCATACATGAATAAGCAACTACAATCAATTTTGAATAATTTTGGATTTGTTATGGCCCAGAATTGGGGTCTAAATCACTAAAGCTGGTGATACCTTTGTCTCCATCGTTGGCAATCTTGCGCATGTCGATGAAGTGTGTTCCAATCGCTACATCATTCACTTTATCCGAATCTCGGACTTGAAGCTTCATCCTGCGACACAGCGGGGGAAACTGCTCTGTAAAGACAATCTGCTCATTCCAGATCGGCTCATAGCTGCTCTTCTGAATCGATGTTTTTCCCTGGGGACATGGAAAGTTTCACATTCTTTAGTTTAAAAACATGTCGCTTTCAAGAAGCTTGACTATGGTGGAGAGTGGATGAAGAGAGAACAAGATGCTCATCACACAGGCTTCTGCACCATCCACTGTGTACACCATGAACAGCATGGGGTTATCTCCCAGTATAGTGAATCTCTCAGTTTCTGGCAACCACCAAGAAACCATTAGCGTTGTTTTGATTCGATCTGCTCTGTTATTTTTCTTAATCCTTGGTTCAAATTACACATGCCCTAAATTTACTGGCACATCAATTCTATTGGTTCTTGGAACATTAACTGCCATTTATCTACAGCAGGGGTCACCAACCTTTTTGGACTGAGAGCTACTTCCTGGGTACTGATTAATGCAAATGTGGTGGAGAAGGCCGATTGACAGCGTCGACAGCCAATCGGCTGCCGCTACGCCTGTATTTAGACAGCTCATTGGTGGCTCCAGGGATACGACATCTCCGGTGTGTTTGTTGTTGTTGCAAGTGGTGCTCGCTGCAGAGCCAAATGGGAGGAGCTAGAGCTCCAGCTCCCCCTCGCTGGAGCTCCAGCTCCCCCTTGCTGGATCTAGTGGGCGGGGCTTGACGCGCTATCAAGCGCCACCAAGTGGCTGTTAATGTTAATGCGAGTTCAACCATATTGGAAGTAAATGCTTGTGTTGATGCGCAAGATGCTGGCATAGATAATATTTTTGTCTAATATTGGTAATGATTATGATTGATGATTTTAAGCATAGTCAGTATCATGTCTGTGAAATTACAAAATTACGTAAATACTTTTTTAATAATGCTTTATTGTCATACAATGTGTACAATTCCATGTCCCACTGTGAATACTTATGTAAATATTTGAATAGTAGGCAATGTGAAAGCTTACTATCTGTGCCTCCTGCTTTAATTTTTGTCCACCACATTAATCTGTGGGTTATTTGTGAACTAATCTGAACAATCTGATTAATTAATGTAATAGATAATAATAATAATAATAATAATAATAATAATAATAATAATAATAATAATAATAATAATAATAAAAATAACGTTTGACTAATTTATGTAATCTGCCCATTTTTGTATGTAAATGTGAATGTATGATTTCCAAGAGGCTGGTTGTATTTTTTTTTATATTATTATATTGTAAATTTAAATGTATTATTGGCTGTAATTTTAGATAGACTCAACCTTCATGTAAGATTTAGATTTTATATACATCTCAAAGTTCCGTTTATCTTTAAAGTACAGGTCAGATGTCTTACCGTGCCATACAGGTTGTACAGTTCGAACGGACTCTACCTGCGTCTGGACCTATGACGTATTAAGCCCCGCCCACTAGATCCAGCGAGGGGGAGCTAGAGCTCTAGCTCCTCCCATTTGGCTCTGCAGCGAGCACCTTCTCTCCCCGTGCGTGACAGTCGGAGGCTTATGGTGTCTGTGCATCCAGAGGTATGTGTATTTTTGCTCTGACGTTATATGATACGCTGTAGGGCGACTATAGTGTATCTGTCATCCAGAGAGCAAGGGCGATCTGTTTGTGCGGTACGGTGTCTGATGGGAATCTCTATGCGTTCAGAGGTAGGCTGGCTTTATTCTGTCCATAGCAGAAAGATTATACCGAAGCCCTCATAGCAAGTGTAATCACAGAACTTTGCTGATCTGCGTTGCGGGACATTGTGCGAGGGGATTGTGTGATCAGCGCTCGGGTGAGTCTTAAATCGTTGCTTTGGTCACAGGACATTCAAGGGCTAATAGCAGGGACTAATTTTGTTTTTAGGATCTTCTCTCCCCTCTGGAAGTTTAATTAAATAATCTCTCTCACTCCAATTGAGCGTCTCCGTTCCATAACGGGTTTCCGGTGAGGTGTTCTCTCACAGCGTCATTCCAGGAAGCACCAGTTACTAGGTGCGTTCGAGCCCATGCTGCGCTGCGCAGACCGATCGTCGAGATTAGCCGAAAGTAGCCGGGGAGGAGCTGAAAACGGAGCCGTTAAGTCGGACACGTTGGGAATCTCGTTGCTTCCTGAAACATGACGTTTGCCTACTTTGTCGCAGATGAACTGGAAGTTAAAAAAATACCTTTTCTGTTGGAAGAAATGCAGCAGAATGAACATATATGTGCGCTTAACAGATTAACTCGTAACAGATTTCAATTTGTCTGATTTAAGTGGTTGTCTGTTTGTAATTTTTGTGGTCTAGAATGATATCTATGGCCTAAACAAGTTTTAATAAACTATAAACATTGAACATGAATGACCTGCACATTATAAGGAATTAGGCTGTGGTTTTTTTTGTAGTTTGGTTCAGATTGTAGTTATGTAGTATAATTTTGTAGTTATGTTGTGTTCTGTGGTATGTATTTTTTTTTACATTTAACTCTTACCTTCAGTTAGCTAAATGCAGGTTAGAAAAACCACCAAAAAAATCATAGATGCACAAGCACAATGTATATGTCTTTATTATAATTTATACCAGTTTATAAAAATGATCTGAATGTTGTATTTTTCAATTGACAATGCACACTAGCACAATGCAGCACATGCAAGTGAAGCAGCTACTACAGATTTCAGCATCAATGTTGACCACATTACATTAAATTACTGACATTTTAGTTATTCCCTAAAAAAATATTACTCAAATATGCAGCTGAATACTATAGGTGGTCTGCATGAAAAAAGGACAATAATAAACTTATGCACAAATCCAATAAAAATAATTTAAGGGAAAAAATGTACTGCAGTCAAAAGATCGTAAACTATTTACAAAATGGCATGCAAATTGATTTGTTATGCAATTGTATGAATTGAAGCACGAAACACGAGTGATCATCGTCATGTGGTGAATGTGGCCAATCATGAGAAGCTGTGACGTCATCATATCCTGGCGCAGTCGCTCCTAAAACGCTGCTCTGGCTGAGCAAGCCGGCTGTTATCGAAACGCTCTCGCGTTACTTTGATGCCACACGTGAACGTCACGTGACGTCAGCGCCGGTTCAAGTCGGACAGAATTTCTAACCGGCATGCACTACTTCAAGTCAGCCGCCGATCGGTCTGCGCAGCGCCGCATGAAGTCGAACGCACCTACTGTCTGGGGACTGAATCCGCATCTAACGCCCTTCTGCCACCCCGCTAGGGGAGGGGAGGGTTGTCGAGTCCTTCGGGAAACTGAGTGTGGCTGCGTGTGAGCGGGTGTCCACCTGCACCTCTGTTAACTACACCAGCCTAGTGACTTTTATTGTGTGTGTGTGTGTGTGTGTGTGTGTGTGTGTGTGTGTGTGTGTGTGTGTGTGTGTGTATGGATTATTAAATTTATGTTTTGTAATTTGTTTCCCAGGAGCGAGGACCTGTGAGAGGAGGGCTGTCCTGTGTGCACCGATAGTGGTGGTGGGTTTAACCTCTCGCATGCGTGTGACACCTTGTGCGTGTGATCAGGTAGAGCACCAGTGGTGAGTGTGCATTGTAGTGCTAACTAACGTGCCCTCCTTAGAACAGCTCCACTGCTCCTGGTGAATTGACTATTTTAATCAAGCATATGTGTCTTGTCTTGTCTTGAGTACACTGAGGAAGGACTGAGCAGTAGTGTTTTTAAAGGTGCTTCACTCTGCACATCCGGGTGAGCCCCGGTGAAGCTACCCCACGGCTGTGGTGCGCATTCTGTCAACATACTGCTCTGTTTGTATGATCCTCTCATTACATTTTTAACCATTAAAGATTTTGTATTTTTGTATGTACCCTGGTCGTCTTGTTTCATCTCTCTCACGAAATGGTATGAGTGATTTTAAACCTGTGCCCTTTAACTCATAAAAATTATTTCAAGGTGGGGTTCCACCCAAACAATTACACTACTCTGTCACACAAAGGGTGGCCGCTTTGACACACTCTTCTGAATTCATCAATAATTATCAAAGATATTCATCTCTGCAAAGACACTGATTGTGTTCATTATTTCTCACAATGAATATCAACAATGAATTAACAAGGTAGTAAACAGATAAATATTTATATGCCTCACTTTATATTTATATTTCATCTTAGTGCAACTGTTTTTTTTTCATTGAAAAAAATATATATAAATGTTTAAAACACTTCAAAACGTCCAATGATAATCACAATGTCCAATGAACAAATAAAAAAAATCATTAAAAAATTCTGTTAACATTTTAAAATAAACAATTTTTACATTTTACAAACGCACTGACCTAAACATGAACTGGACACCAAATCTGGTGTCTGTTTCAGTTACTGGGAAGCCTGGCATTGCGTGCGGTTCACCAGTATGATGTACTCTGAGTGAGACTTGCAGATGTGCATCTCTGTAACTTGTGGCTTTTTTTGCATTCAGTGCGCTGCTCTGTGGATAGTTGGTAACTTGTGTGGCACATAATGAAATGTCTCTTCATGTTGTGCCACTTCGCCGTCACCGCCACTATCATCGAGCAATTGAGACAAGCACATGCTTCTTCCACAGAGGTAAAATAAACTCTTTACCTTGCATTTGTCATGAAAATGAAATGATCTTTTTATGTGTCAGCTGTCTCATTTTTGCTGCGCTGCTTGTTTGTGTCGTCGTAGCGCATCATACTGACCTTTCCACTCTACCAGGTCGTAGTTCATATATATATATATATATATATATATATATATATATATATATATATATATATATATATATACACAAACTCCACCCCGGAACTCAAAATACTCCAGTTTCCCTGTCCACATGGACCCTGGGTGGTTTAATGACAATTTACATGCGCTAACATTTTCAAAATGTGGGGTTACATGAAAAGGGTGCAGCAATTACCCGTGGACGGCCCATGTAATGGCCTTTACACACCTTTGCCCCTGCTGCCTGCAGTGCATCTTTAATCTTAAATACACAGGCTCTAATTTGCATGCGATTCTGGGCATGAACTCAAAATGAGGGCTAAAATCGTAGTCTGAAACCGGCTTTTAAGTGAAGTGGTTTATTTTCCAGACAACAAGTAGTTTGGGTTTTTATTTATAGATGAGTGATCGCTCAACCTCTACTTCTCCATAAATGCACCTCACAAAGTGTGAATAGCTTCTACACCACCGTGTGGCATGGAGTGAAGGGCCGTTCACTGAAGCACCATCTAGTGTTGAGGATAGTGATAGTGAAACACAAGTGTCTTCAAGTGCCTTAGCCTGGCACCCAATGGTTTTCCTGTGGGTTTTATAGGTAGAAAGCCACATGGCTATTCTACCTCTGGGACTTCTAGTGTTGTTGAGATAATGGTTAAGAATCATTTTCCCATTCCCCTTCTGCATTCAAAATTCTCCACAGGGCTCAATTTTTCTCTAAATTAGACCCCCACAAAGCATTCCACCTGATCCACATCCGTGAGGGGGATTCTGCCCTTTGGACTCAGTAATGCGGCTGTCAACTTAATTTTTTAATTTTTTTTTTTAATTTTGAGTTTATTTGGAGAGGTCTATAGGAATAGAGCTGCTCGGCTTCAAAGATGTGAAGCTCTGATAACTGAAAGATTCTCAAGTTGATTCAACTTTTTTAATTTGATTCTTTTATTTACTTTTTATTAGACAGCACTGTATGACGCTCAACTGAAAATGGAGAGATTTAGAAAGAACTGAAAATGACATTTTTTTGGAATCAAACCTTGTGACTGAATGTGTTTCCGCTAAAGCACCAGTGCTGAGCAGTTAGAGAGGCTTCGACACACAGTCTTAAAAGTGCAGATCAACTCTGATTCATCTTCTTACCCACTTGTTCCGTTTCAGGGGTCTGCTGGTGCTAATCTCCAGCTCACTTCGAGCAAGAGCCAGGGGTACACCAGGGTGACACATACACACACACATGTACTCACGCATTCACACCTAAAAGAGTGTTTGATTCAACTGACACACGTTTTGGGGATTGTTAGGGAAACTGGAGTAAATCAAGCACGGTGAGAACATGGTGAGCCTCGAACTGGTACCCTTCTAACTGAAACGCCACAGTGCCAAACACTGTGTTTGAACCTTTCAATCTGTACGGCAATGTTCGATACGCTCATATATATCCAAATAAGATTGTAAATGTAATTTATACTTTAACACTAAATGCATTGAACTCATCAATTATTTTGTCTGAAATTTGGGCAGCCAGCTACGGCTATGGGGAAACCACCACAGTAATAGTTGCCACAGGTGGAAGAGAGTTTCAACACAGATCCCAACACTCAACTCACAGTGGAGCTGAGGATCTCCAGTCAATCACCTTATCCCATTCCTTATCACATTAGGAACTTCATATGTTCCTAATGTGAGGGTCATTTATACTCTTAGTGAGCGCAGAAGAGCGACCTGGCACTGGTGGTGAAGTGACATGGAGATTTAGATGTAGCACCTGGGTTCAGCCCAGTCATTTGCCAAACCCCTTCCACAGCTTGATTTACAGTCAAAATTCAATATTTAAAAAATAATAACTTAATTGACTTTAAGCAGCAGCTTCAGTCATCTCATGAACTTTAAATTGTTCAAAACGTCCAATGATTTGTTTCAAGTTAAGTTTAACCCACCTTCTGTCCAGCAAACAGGACCTGAACATAAGGATCGACCAAATCCTTGTTTTCCCCAATGAAAGCTTTCTTGACGTTGGCCATGATACTGGTATTCATTTTGGGTAAACCTTCAGCCCGGTAGATCTTCACATAGAACCGGGCCCATTGACGTTCAGCTGGCACATCCTCAGGAAGCAGAAGATTGCTAATGAAACAAGAAAATGTTACATAATGATATCTCATTTCAATCCACTTAAAATAGTGTCCAAGGGATTCATTTTCATTTGTGTAAAAGTCCCTGTAATTTTCACCACACTCACAGGAATCATAGGGAAGAAGAACTCCTGATAAAATGCAATAAAAGAAACATTTGAAAGGTGTAGAGTCTCAGAGAAGATTCCCTTATTCTTCGGAGGATCTTAATATTAGTGATGTATAGCATTTAGAAAAACCATTTGGGTTGAAGATGCGTAATCTTGCCACAGGGGTTTCAAATCTAGCCACAGGGGTTTCAAGCCAGTGACTTCTGTGCCGGTCCCAAGCCCAGATAAATAGAGAGGGTTGCGTCAGGAAGGGCATCCGGCGTAAAACATGCCAAAAAACAAACATGCGAGTCATCAAATCGAATTTCATACCGGAACGGTCGAGGCCCGGGTTAACAACGACCGCCTCCGGTGCTGTTGACTTACAGGGTGCCGGTGGAAATTGGACTACTGTTTGTCGAAGAAGAAGAGGAGGGAGAAGGATTCGTACACAGAGAGAGAGGAGGAAAGGCAGGAGTATAGATCTAAGAATAGGGACTCTTAACGTTGGTACAATGACAGGTAAGGGTAGAGAGCTGGTGGACATGATGGAGAGAAGGAAGGTAGATATTCTGTGTGTGCAGGAGACCAGGTGGAAGGGTAGCAAAGCACGTAGTATTGGAGGGGGATACAAACTGTTTTACTATGGTGTGGATAGGAAGAGAAATGGGGTAGGAGTGATCCTGAAGGAGGAGTTTGTGAGGAATGTTTTAGAGGTGAAAAGAGTGTCAGACAGGGTGATCAGTTTGAAGTTAGAAATTGAAGGGGTGATGTTGAATGTAGTGAGTGGTTATGCTCCACAAGTAGGCTGTAGGTTGGAAGAGAAGGAGAGATTTTGGAGTGAGTTAGATGAGGTGATTGAGAGTGTTCCCAGAGGAGGGAGAGTAGTGGTGGGAGCAGATTTCAATGGGCATGTTGGCGAGGGCAACAGAGGTGATGAGGAGGTGATGGGCAGGTTCGGTGTTAAGGAAAGGAACCTAGAAGGACAGATGGTGGTGGACTTTGCCAAGAGGATGGAAATGGCTGTAGTTAATACTTATTTCCAGAAGAGGGAGGAACATAGTTACCTACAAGAGTGGAGGGAGGAGTACGCAGGTAGACTACATCCTTTGTAGACGAGCCAATCTGATTGAGATCAGAGACTGTAAAGTAGTGGTAGGAGAGAGTGTAGCCAGACAGCATCGGATGGTGATGTGTAGGATGTTTCTGGTGGTCAGGAAGAAGAAGGGGAGAAAGATTGAAAAGAAGACCAAGTGGTGGAAGTTGAAAAAGGAAGAATATTGTGAGGAATTCAGACAGAAGCTGAGACAGGCTTTGGGTGGCCAGGAAGAGCTTCCAGATGACTGGGAAACTGCAGCAGAAGTGATCAGGGAGACAGGTAGGAAGGTGCTAGGTGTGTCAGCTGGAAGGAGGAAAGAAGGAAACATGGTGGTGGATTGAGGAAGTACAAGATATCATCCAGAAGAAGAGGCTAGCTAAAAAGAAGTGGGACATCGAAAGGACTGAAGAAAGTAGACAGGACTACAAGGAATCGCAGCGCAGAGTGAAGAGGGAGGTGGCAAAGGCCAAACAGAAAGCATATGATGAGTTGTATGCCAGGTTAGACACGAGGGAAGGCGAGAAGGAATTGTATAGATTAGCGAGACAGAGAGACAGAGATGGGAAGGATGTGCAACAGATAAGGGTGATTAAAGATAGAGATGGAAAGGTGCTAACAAGTGAGGAGAGTGTGCTGAGAAGATGGAAGGAGTATTTTGAGGAGTTGATGAATGAGGAAAATGAGAGGGAAAGAAGGGAGGAAGAGGTGAATATTGTAGAGCAGGAAGTTGATAAGATTAGAAAGGATGAGGTGAGGAAGGCTCTGGGGAGAATGAAGAAAGTAAAGGCTGTTGGTCCAGATGACATACCAGTGGAGGTGTGGAAGTGTCTAGGAGAGACAGCAGTGGAGTTCCTGTCCAGGTTATTCAACAGGATTTTAGAGAGTGAGAAGATGCCTGAGGAATGGAGAAGTGTCCTAGTGCCAATCTTTAAGAACGTGGGTGATGTGCAGAGTTGTAACAACTACAGAGGCATAAAGTTGATGAGCCACACAATGAAACTTTGGGAAAGAGTAGTGGAAGCTAGGTTAAGAAGGGAAGTGGATATTTGTGAACAGCAGTATGGCTTCATGCCCAGGAAGAGCACTACTGATGCAATTTTTGCTCTGAGAATGTTAATGGAGAAGTACAGAGATGGTCAGAAGGAGCTGCACTGCGTCTTTGTGGATTTAGAAAAAGCGTATGACAGGGTGCAGAGAGAGGAGCTTTGGTCCTGTATGAGGATGTCAGGAGTGGCAGAGAAGTACGTCAGAGTAGTTCAGGATATGTATGAGAGAAGTAAGACAGCAGTGAGATGTGCTGTAGGTCAGACAAAGGAGTTCAAGGTGGAGGTAGGGCTACATCAAGGATCAGCTTTGAGTCCCTTCTTATTTGCTATGGTGATGGACAGGTTGACAGATGAGGTCAGGCAGGAATCTCCATGGACAATGATGTTTGCAGATGACATTGTGATTTGTAGTGAGAGCAGAGAGCAGGTGGAGGAAAACCTGGAAAGTTGGAGGTCAGCTCTAGAAAGAAGAGGAATGAAAGTCAGTCGCAGTAAGACAGAATACATGAGTTTGAACGAGAGAGAGGGAAAATAGTCCAGTGCGACTGGGAGTGTGGAGACGAGTGCAGGCAGCCTGGAGTGGGTGGAGAAAAGTTTCAGGGGTGTTGTGTGACAGAAGAGTGTCAGCAAGAATCAAAGGAAAGGTGTAGAGAACAGTAGTGAGAGCAGCTATGATGTATGGGTTGGAGACTGTGGCAGTGAGGAAGAGACAAGAGGCAGAGATGGAAGTAGCAGAGATGAGGATGTTGAGGTTCAGTTTAGGAGTGATGAGAATGGACAAGATTAAGAACGAGCACATCAGAGGGACAGCTCAGGTTGGTTGTTTTGGAGACAAAGTCAGAGAGGCCAGATTGAGATGGTTTGGACATGTGCAGAGGAGGGATAGTGGTTATATTGGTAGAAGGATGTTGGAGATGGAGCTGCCAGGAAAGAGGTCAAGAGGAAGGCCAAAGACGAGATATATGGATGTGCTGAAAGAGGACATGAAGGTAGTTGGTGCAAGAGTAGAGGATACTAAGGACAGAGTTAGGTGGAAAAGGATGATTCACTGTGGCGACCCCTAAACTGGGAACAGCCAAAATGAGAAGAAGAAGATGTGGGTTGAAGATGGGTAAAAATGTGAAAGCAAATTAAATTTAAGTATTAGGTGTTTCAGTGATATTCAGTGGAATGTGAATAAAACAACATTCAAAGGAAAAAAATGTTAATGAGCATTCTGGGACGACAATGATTGGATTAGCTGCAGTAACGTATTATTTAATGTTACTGTTGATCAGCGGCTGTAATCCGTAGTATTGGGACAAAAAATATCTCGAATCAATCTTCAGTTTAATGCAACAATATCGATTCGCCGATTTCCTCAATGCATGTGCTTCACGTAAGCGTATATGAATTCACCTCTAGTTAAAATAAAAGTTACTTAAAATAAAGGACTGTGTGCACCCTATTATTAATATTGATGTGTATTTCAGTAATAAACCTAATTAGGAGAATTTTAGTTACCAACATATATATAAAAATCTCGTGTCTGCAAAACATTTTAAATGAAATATTTCTAGCTAATCGATACCGGATCATAACCATTAATTAAAATAAGAATCGAATTGCCGA
This sequence comes from Danionella cerebrum, assembly GCA_007224835.1. Taxonomy (NCBI): domain Eukaryota; kingdom Metazoa; phylum Chordata; class Actinopteri; order Cypriniformes; family Danionidae; genus Danionella; species Danionella cerebrum. The sequence continues at coordinate 83,287 of SRMA01026627.1, read as the reverse complement.
ATTGATCACAATACCCAGCGCTAGCAGTGAGACAGCAGTTTTTCTCAGTTTTATCAGAGCACACTGAGAAAAAAAGTTTGTTGATTAGCTACAGAGTAGGGATGGGTGATATGGCCTAAAATCCATATTGCGATATACATTGCAGCCTCTTGCGATAACGATATATATCCCGATATATAAATTATAATAGAACCATTTTAGAACAGGTTACAGAGACCCTTAGGAAAGCCAAACTGCTATTTTTTTTAAGAAATAAAGAAACGTTGCATGTCGTTTTGAGAACATTTATTGTGCAAAAGCAAAACTGTAATTAAACAACACAGTGTTGCAGATAAATAAAATAAATGTAGTGCCTTTTAGGAAGAAAGACTTTTCTTTTAAGTACTTGGTTCTTAAATGCCAAGTTGCAGAGAACAAAAAAAAACTGGTGTCTTTTTAGTTAAGGAACTTACACTGTACTGAAAAAACTTCCAGTATAATTAGTCAAATAAAACTGAGCAATGCACAGACACTTTAAATAAAAACATATTTCAAACCTGCAGCCTAAGGTAACGCATTTGGTTTTAAACATTTTGTTCTTCTAATGAAATTAATGTAACTATATATTAAAAATAATTCATATAAAACCAAGTATATATATATATATATATAGCTTTCACTACTCTGATTCTGTGAAGTATTTGCGGCTCGGCACCTCACATCGTGGATCAATCCGATCATGGCTTTAAAGCTGCGTCTCTCTACCGTTTGAAAAGGGACCATGTCCTTACACAAGTAAACAGTTATGGCCCAAGTAATTTCTGTCCATCGGGCTCTTCCTAATATAAGGAGTACCTTCTGTCAACAACTGTTGGATTGGGGTTAGGATCAGATGCTGTTTTTTCTGTCCTGCGTTCTTCGTACTATAGTTTGCGGTTGGCTGGTATTCGACGACATGTTTATTTTTAAGGTGGTAGAACAGATTAGTCGTGTTAGCTCTCTTAGCTGGAACTTTTGCCCCACATACTCTACAGAGTATATTTTGCTGCTGCTCATTGCACGACCACATCCAAATAACAGATGTTGCACCAGTCACAAGCTCCTCTGTTTCACTGACGCTTTCGGCCATGTTTATTCAAGATGATGCTGTGCAGCCGGCTGCAGCTCGTTGCTCTAAATTTCGCAGCTAGATTTTGCATCATCAAACATGCATTATCGTGCAATAGAATTATGCAATAGAATCTCTATAGTAGGCCAAGCTTGTATCGTTTATCTCAGCCATTATTACTACAGATCTTATTCATGCGAACTCACTTCAATATATTTGATTAACAGGATAAGAAATGTTTTATTTACCTCTCGATGTCATCCTCATCAGTTTCATTTGCTTTATGGGGAGTCTTTATTATGTCACCCTTGGCAACCACTGCAATGTCACACTTGACATAGCCCTTGCATCCAGCAGTGATGTCTTCTGGATCGCACAGAGTAGCCCATTTGTGAAAGAACTGATGGTCTGTGAAGGTAAAGATAATGTGTTCATCTCTAGATCCTAGAGAACAAGAAATGTTTGTTATGGAAGTAGAAGGAGAGGAATTACCAGGCTGTGAATATACTGTGCCTACATCAAGCTTGAAGCTGCCAACAAGAGTCCCACTTCGTAGGAGGTTCTTGGAGTGGATCACCTGTGAGAGAAAGCGTTATTAAACTGGAGAGTGTTATTTCTGTCATCAAATCTAAGCAAGTTGAAGCTTGATACGAAGCACCATTCAATCACTTCCTTGTGCTTTTAGATAGCAACACTTTTCTGTGGCTGTTTCTACACTCTTCAAATGACAAAGCTTAGAATTTTTGTTTAATAAAAAAAAATCTAATTTTTATCATGGGTTACAAGACATATAGTTATGGTCAAAGCATTACGTAGCCCGTCCTGCGATCCCATTAATGATAGTTTTCCCACGGATCTCATGGATATCGGGTTTCAACCATCATGAAACATCAGGCCGACAGTCAAATTAGCAAATTTACCGCCAGAAGATGCTATGGTGAAAACCTCTTGTCCATGAAAGGGTCCACCAGGAAGCATAAGGGTGTAATGATACACTGACCTCACAATTCATTACATATCTCAATACATTTTTAAAAAACTATATAAAATAATAATTTTATTTACAAAAAAATTGTAATGTTTAATTTCTATCACTGCCACTGCAGGAAACTGCACTAAAGATATTACATTAATGGTGTTCTTTACATTTAAAAGTTGGCATCCAAGACTGAAATTCATTCATTTTCCAACCCGTTTATTCCCTTTCGGGGTCACGGGGGTCTGCTTAGGCTCACATCGGGCGAGAGACGGGGGTACACCCTCGACAGGTCACCAGTCCATAGCAGAAGACTAAAATTCTTAGAAGCTAAATGTACAACAGGCAAAGCTGTTAAATAAACTAAAGATATGGTTTTAGTTATGCAAACACATGGAACCAAAAGCGGAGTTTGGGTGGGGGTACCATTAAATTAAACAATAAAAACATACAAAAGTTAAATCTAAAAAAATAGATTGTAACAAGTCCATGATTTGGTTGTAATCCAGCTTCTCAGTATGATAATTCTCAATATGCACACTCCCTGGAGAGCTCTCAAAAGCTGTTATTTTGAGTAAAGTAATTGCGATATTCAATTTAATCACACAAAAATGTAGAGACAGTAATGCAGACATGCTTACACGCTAGCTAGATGTGAGCGGCAGCTAAAATTAACTTTATATATATAAAGTAAAGTAATTGTAACTTTATAATATATATATAAAGTTAATTTTAGCTGCCGCTCACAATCAAAACAATCTAATTGCAGATATCTTAAATTCAATACATTTGGATACATCCCTTAGACGTCCAGAAGAGCAGCTTGCTCTCCATTGAGGACCAAAAGACCTGATGCAATATGTTTGTTTTGTTTTTCTTCAAAAAAAGCATCTTCATGTTGGTCTGGGTAAAGATGGAGTGGTTATCGATATCTGGGGTCCAAGGCAGCCCTCTCGATCAGAGGTTTTGAGTCATGCTCTGTTCAGTCGTGCATTTCAGTGACATTATGAGGGAAAGCTCTTTTCATCAGACAGTACAGTGGTGGCTTTTTTGAGTGGTTTAAGATTTGCATGTCAGCGCTTCTCATCGAATCAAGTTTGACAGCCATTGTGCATATCTCCCAGAGCTGCCAGCCTTCAGACTTAGAGCATCCTCTATTTCAATGGCAGTTCAAGTTGATAGCATTTTGTTAATATTCAGTTCTACGTTAACTTTAATTTCTAGAGATTATTGTAACCCCTGTGAATGTACGCATGACTACTGGCAGCTCATCTTGTGCGATTAAATGACTGCTGTCCTATCGTGGACAAATCGCCACCTAGTGACGATCCATATCATGGTATTTTTGCTTTGAAATATTGTCACACTAAATATCTTTACACCCCTACGGTCTAACCCTAAAACCAAACTCTTATCTCGATTATCTTTCCATTTTTCTGTTTGCTATTTTTAACAATTCCAGGCCTGGACAAAGTGGATTTCACAAAGAGGGTTCCCTTTTCTGAGATGGACCAGGGTCGAATGATAATACTGGAAACAGACTAGCTCATATGTCTCTGCAATTTTGTATAACCTTCGCAAGATAGCAGACATACGTCCTGGGACCTTAAAATGAGTCTGGGATATGCAATAAGATTCACATGCCGCCCCTCAAGGTTCCAAAGCATATGCCTTACTCCTGCTGCAATAACAGTGGCCTCTGTCCTAAGAGAGGATATTATTGTCACCTTTTTAGGCTAAGGTACATTATAGCCGGTCCCTCTGACCAATAAGAGAAGAGGGTTTTATAACCCAAAAATAAAATTTGTGTTACTTACCGAGATTTTAAGAATCTTGTCAAATATGACATCTGGAGGAACGTGGAAGTCAAAAACAAAGTACTAAAAATACAGAAGGTAAATACACAAGAATTAAAGTTTGTTCACAGTAAAAAAAAAAAAAATTGTATGTATATAGATATATATATATATATATATATATATTATTTAAATATATATGAGGTTATGTTGGATTCATTTGGCAAAAAATAAAAATAAATCAAATTAATTTCATATGCTATGGAGATCAATGTATGGAGATCAAAATTATGAAATCACAGCAAATACTGTAAATTACAAATACCGTATTTTTCGGCTCATAA